>WYDI02013868.1:0-25102 GCA_009867235.2 Psittacus erithacus | reverse complement strand
AAGGGGCTGAGCGTCACTAGGATGGGGTAGGGCGGGCGCGGGGGAGGGCGGGCTGGGTGGGGGTTGGGGGGTAATGTGCTGTTGGGCGGAGTGTGCAGGGCATAGAAAATTGTGTTTTACTTATTAGTTGCAGCTTGTGAGCTATTATTTCAATGTAGGCAACTCTTCCTGAGTCAACCTTCTCCTGAAGCAAGCGCTATGCCAGATTATCACTGTGTGAGTATGCCAACCCTCAAAAAGTGACAACAGCACAGGTCAGTGGGTTGGGTAAGCTTCTTGTCCCTTCTTGTCTCAATGTATGAGAATTTTTTATTCCCTCTCTGTGCTTCTCTTTTTCACACTCAATCGTTCATTCTTCCCATTCTCAGCTCCATTTCCATCCTACTTCTCACTGGAGTTTCTCTTTGCTCCCTCAGTGATCCATCATTTGTAGTCTCTCCTAAGCAGAACAACAATCAAGTGACATTTAGTTTTGTACCAACCTTTTTAAAATAGTGCTTCAGTTGATTTGAAATTAAGTAGCTTGAATATAATATTTACAAATCCATACAGAGATGTGTTACAGATAAAAAAAACCAAACTTTGAGGCATTGTTTTTAAGATTGCCACATATATGTTAATTTACAAGGTTAGCCCTTAGCTTTGAAAAAGCTTCACTGGAATCAATATTGTGCAGGTAAGTAATCCCACTAGCAGGTACTCTGCAGATACTAGATATTTTTTCATGTAGCAGAATATGGGCCTTATTATGATGCATAGGACAAAATTGCTGAGATTGGATGTTTGCCCCATGTTGTAAAATTCTGTATAATTATGTTGTTTGTACATGATTTTTGTATGTCTGTTAATTATATATATGTAAAAATTAAACAGGTTGCATTTAAATAAGAAATATTTTTGCATGTGGAATTTAGTTCTGCAAGACCACCATAGATATTGCCACTGTTTCCAGACTATCCATCCATCCTTCTTCAGCAAATCGCTTAACACATGGTTAGGTGTTTCAGTTCCATTTGAATGCATACTCCTGAGCACATGCTTATCTACCCTGATATAGGTTAATGTGGTTTATAGTCTGAATTAAGATATATGGGCATGATCCTGTATCACCAAAGTCACTGGAAGTTTTATTAGTGCCTTACCAGTCATGTGAGTATTAATAACTGAAAACCGCGACCTTATTTATACCTGGAAATGCAGTTAGCCTTTCCCAGTAAAATGTTCTAGACATAAAAAGCTTTATCTGCAAATCTAAAAGATGTTCTAAAAAAGTGGCTATGTCAAAATCAACTTCTGAAGTTTTATACAAAGTCACATACCTCATGTAAAGTGTCTAAGTTCTGACTACAGGTATATATTACGATTTACAGGTATACGAATTATAGGTATAATAATCTTTGCTTATTTTACTTGTATAACGCTACATGTGTGAGCTAAAGGCTTGGTTTCTATGGTGTGTGTAACCAGACCAGGGTAAATTCAGAGAAATGCTTAGTCCATAATCATCTTCACTGGCTGATCCTTTTGCATTAAAACTATTTTCACAGTAATGTCTTCAGAAAAAAAACTTTTCAAATGACCATTTGGATTATCATATGAAACAACTGATGTTAATTTACCTTCTCATACATGACCTAAATCTCTTTTGAAAGCCATAGTTAATTTTTAATGATTTTTCTCCAGAGCCAGCCTAACTTTTTGAAACTAAAGCTGATATTAGCTCATGAACGAATGACATCAATTGAAAGGTACTTTTTTTCTTCAAGGTGATTGATGTAATTTTGTATTAACGTGACCTTTTTAAGAAATGCTTTGGCTATAATGATTTCCTGTCCTTTTTGCTCAGCAATCAGAGCAGCAGAACTGGCATAAGCCATTTTCAGCTGCTTGATGTCAATGCTTGAAGGGATGTGAGCTGGACAGTATGCATGCCTGTAAGGTGGTGGCAATAAATACAGGTAAGTGCCAGCCATAGAAATCTAGAATCTTAACTTGAGTGGTTAGTAAGGAAGGGGACCTGGGCCTCACAGGACTGCAAGTACAGTGAAATTGCTAGCTTAAATTTAATTAAGTTGCATTAAATTTCTTCAGAAGAAGTTTTATTCTCAAGTGAATTGCATTTCTGATGTGTATAGGCTGATTCATATTTTTATATAGGCAGACTGATCTTTATTGTGTTGGAAGTCTGGCATCCAGGAAAACTGTGATTTATGCTTGTAAATTGTATCTATTATATAGTTATAAAAATGTACCTGCATGTCTATGAAATTGACTAATAGCTCCCTATATGGAACCACCTTATTATGAGTTTTCATAATGAAAGTAATAAGGATGGCATTGATCTGTTGGAGACTCTTTGTGAATGTTATATTAAATACATTTCCATTCAAAAGGGAGAAGTATGAGTAATTTTTACCGAACAAAAATGTCTTCTAAAAAATTTTGCTGGTTTTGGCTGGGGTAGAATTAAATTTCTTCAGAGTAGATAGTATGGGACAATGTTTTGGATTTGTGCTGAAAACAGTGTTGTTAACACAGGGATGTTTTCCTTACTGCTGAGCAGTGCTTACATGGTCAGGGCCTTTTCTGCCTCTTACCACCCCACCAGAGAGCAGGCTGGGGGTGAACAAGGAGCTGGGAGGAAAGACAGTAAGGACAGCTGACCCCAACTGACCCAGGGGATATTTCATATCATATGGGGTCATGCTCAGCATATAAAGCTGGGGGAAGAAGGAAGAAGAGGGAACATTCAGAGTCATGGTGTTTTGTCTTCCCAAGTAACCTTTACATGCAATGGAGCCCTGCTTTTCTGGAGCTGGTTGAACACCTGCCTGATGATGATAAGTGGTGAATGAATTCCTCCATTTGCTTTGCTTGTGCACATGGCTTTTCCTTTACCTATTAAACAGTCTTTATCTCAACCCACAAGTTTTCTCACTTTCAGTCTTCCGATTCTCTCCCCCATGCCACCAGGTGGGCAGAGTGAGTGAGTGGCTGTGTGGGGCTGAGTTGCTGGCTGGGGTTAAACAACAACAAAAACAGAAGTCAAAGCTTTACACCATACAGATAAAAACAGTTACAAAAACAATAACGTACCCTTCCACTTTAAAAATATTTGGAGAAGTCCTAAGACTGTGGTGAGATGAATGCTTGGATTAGATGCCTCAATGACCCTTCTAGTTTTAGAATGTGTAGGCAGTACTGCAGGCTTCTTACCATTCGAACACTGTTAATTATCATATCTATACAGGCAGTATCCTGAGCGAGACCAGCTCATTATGGCAGTACTTTTTTTTTTTTCTTTTTCTTATTTCCTCAGTTTTTGCTGTAAAGAAGATAAACACCTATCACCTGTTTGTAAGAGAAGAGGTAGCAGGATTATTTCTGTGATACTTTTTCAGCTGTGAAGTGCACTTTTTCATGACAACTCTGCGATCTTAATATTTTAGTAAATAAAGAAGGAATAGAGAATATAACAGAATTAACAAGATTTGTTTAAAAATAAGGCTGTAATTGCAAGCTATCCTACTACCAGGATTGATTTCATAGAGCGTATGGTTTCTTTAATTATGAAGAACACTTTTTTCGACCTTTAATCTGCATATAATACTTGAAGTTCTATTCATGTATTACCAAACTTGTCAAATGTGCCTGCTTTTCAACCTAAATTTTTGTTCTAGTTCAACCCCCTCTTGTTAAAGGCTGAAATTAAAAAAAACCCACCCAAACACAACATGACATAAAATATTTAGCTTTGAAGCTATTGCTGGACTTTCTTTTAAAATTATTCTCTTATCCTAACTCTTTTAAGTTTGTAATGCACAAATTTAGTGTTTCCACCTGTTTGAAAGTGTTCATCTAATGGTTACTCTTTATTTATGCCTGTTGTCTTCCCATTTTTTAGGTCTATAGGATGATACATTGCCATGCTTTAATCCTAGCTGGTAACCAAGACCCCCAGAGCCACTTGCTCGCTCCCCCCACAGTGGGATGGGGGAAGAGAATCGGAAGAGTAAAAGTGAGAAAACCCATGGTTTGAGATAAAGACAATTTAGTATGCAAAGGAAAAGACACACACACAAGCAAAGCAAAGTGAAGAATTCATTCACCACTTCCCAACAAGAGGCAGGTGTTCAGCCATCTCCAGAAAAGGCATACTTGAGAAAACAAATGCCATCACTCCAAATGTCCCCTCTTCCTCCTTCTTCCCCTAGCTTTCTATGCTGAGCATGATGTCATATCATATCGAATATCTCTTTGGTCTGTTGGGGTTAGCTCTCCCAGCTGTGTCCCCTCCCAGGTTTTTATTCACTAATAACAGTCTAACTAAACAGTCTGCTCACTGGTGGAGTGGTGTGAGAAGTTGAAAAGGCCTTGACACTTTGTAAGCACTGCTAAGGAACAGCAAAAGCATCCCTGTGTTATCAACAGTGTTTTCAGCAGAAATTAAAAACATAGCCCATGTGAGCTACTACAAAGAAAATTCACTCCATCCCAGCCAAAACCAGCATATGCATTTATTGCAGAGTTATTGCTGTGTCAGGCATCCTGAACATAATACAATGACGTTAAGAATAGCTGTGGGTTTCTTTTCAGTCAAGTACAAGACATATTGTGACCCTTTAGAAAGCAATATTCTGTCTTTTGCTCTCTTGTCCAGATAGTGAGAAAAAGCCTAAGAGTTTTAGTAGGCTAACATTCTAGGAGCTATATCCTATGAGAAACTCAGCTAGGGTTTATTCCAGAATTTTAGTCTCCCTTGCTTTGTTAAGTACATCTACTAGAAGGCCTAAATCTTGCCAGTTGTCAATCAACACGAATAGTTGGTGGGGTGGCCAGATTATGTTTTAGTTTATTTTGTATGCAAGATGGAAAAGGACTAAAGGAGTATATTTGTCAAGTGTATCCATATCTGCAGATCAGTAAGGTTATGGTGCAGAAAGGGTATAGAAAATTATACTGAGCTAAGAAAAGAAATCAGCATAGTCTTGTGCACAAAGCTTTAGATAAAAATGTCTCTCCTTGTTGCACCAGTTTGTTTATTCTTCCTCCTGCAGCATGTTTGTATGTTGTACGCTAACCAGCAACCCAGTTACAGGACAAGTTTAAAGGTGACACAGCTACAGATGTAGCCCTGAAATAAAAATGCCTCAAAATGTCTCAGATGTGATGGAGCGTAAGTTTTGACATATATTTCTTAAAGCTGATGCTATGACATCTGAAGCAGCCACTGCTGATCCTGTGTAGCTTTTGATCGTTCATATAACTTCTGAAGTATTTAGCTTTTACAGATGGAAATTGTTGGTACCTCTGGGAAATAAGGTTAGATGATACTCAGAAGTTCCTCTTGCCCTTCCCCAGGAAGCAGTGGGTTTATCAACTAATAAGTCTTGCTTTATCTGCATCCAGCCAGCTACCCTTCCATTAAATAGCACTTAGTGCACAAGTCATCCTTCTGTTTTTAATAGGATTACTCATGTGAGTACCCCTTTATATAGGAAGGATGACAGAACTGGCAGCTAAATTGCCCATAACCTCGTTGTTCTGACATGAAAGTTTATTGTCTTGGATTTCCCCACAACTGTATTGTTGCAAATTATGGCATAATTCAGGCTCAATAGAAAGATTAAAGAAAAAAAAAGGCCTTGTATGAATTCCAGCATACTTCCAGTTATAAAAAAACCCAAACCAAACCCTCAAGCAAATAAAAACACCCAAACAAAAAAAGTAGAGGTCATGAAAACTTCAGATTGTTGATATATTTCTCCTATTATGTGGGACTTTTTTGCAAAGCAAACCTACCCCTAGTACACTTACACTAATGAATTCAAATGCTAGGCATTCCTGTAATAATTTTTTTTGGCAACAGGTGCAGCTTGTTCTCTTTGTACTTATTCTGTACATTGACTTATCAATAAATCGTTCATATAATCATAGTCATCTAAGAAGAATCTATTCTTTGTCTCCACTGTCAAATCTGCTTCTAAAGTTATCTGTTCACAGGTATATGAATATTTATAGAAATGACAATTTCAAGGTTTCTTTGGCCCTAGATTCTTAATGGAAAATAGCATTCCAGTTTACATGAGTTTAAATTGTTGTGGGTTTTTTGTTTGTTCGGTTAGTTTTTTGTTTGGAGTTTTGGGGTTTTTGTGATTTATTTTTTATCTAGTATGAAACTTCATCACTGTGTATAAAGTAATTCTTAAAAAGAAAGGTAAAATTAAGGCTTCTCATTTTAGCTGCAGATGTTGAGCATTGTTGATTTGTTTTAATACCTAGTAATGTAATCATTTGCCAAAATGCAAGCTATGAACATTGAGGAATTGTAAATAAAAGCAGATTTAATAAGGTTGTCTCACCTACTATTTGCCTTCTTAAATTGAAATCTGAAGGTTCCTGCAAGATTTCTTAAAGCAAAGTCACCTATGTATAAATTTTATGAAGATGTTCTTCAGTGATGTCAGTGAAGAAGGAGGAGTCATCGAGCCATGTTCTTTACAACTCTGGAGCTGCTGGTGTCTACAGCTGAAGATTTACCCCATTACTGCATCATGGAGCAAAGACATCTGACCACGTTCCTTCTGTAGCACCTCAGGTTCTCATTGGGAAAAAGACTGTTACACTGCGCTGAGATCTGTCAAAATGTGTCATACTTGATCAGTTATCTGTAAAACGTACAGAGTTCTACACATGAATGGCACTTAGGAAGTTACAACATATTCACAAACAAATGATTTTTGAAAGGAAGCCTTTAACAATGGTGCTTCTGGTGTGTTATCGATTCTCTGCAGCATCTTTAAAGTCCATGCTCAGGGTCATCTTCAACAGCTGAATTTGTGAGTAAGCATGAAACAGATTTGTCAAGCTACTGTCCACAAAGTGCTTAACAACCTACACAGTGAAAGATGGAGGAACAAAACAGGTGGTTATAACTTGAACATTTATTAGATTTGAACTATCAATTTGCTTTAAAGGGGATTATGCTGTTTAAATATAGTAGCAGATGGTTAATATGAGACTCAGGACCTGTCTCATTCGATCATATTGGAGTATGAAAGACAATATTTTGTTATATATATATGTATGTTTATATATCTCAGCAGAATACTTACAAATAATAAAGTGGTTGAAATGGATGGCACGCTCTAGTACTCAAGGCCTGTTGTGTGAAATCCCTGAAAGGGAGCCTTTGTTTCCATAGGCAACCGAGCTGCTGTGGCACTATGGATCAAACACATCTGGATTTACTTTTATGCCATTGAGGTAAACAGTTGCCTGCTGCACTACATAAATACTGAAAGAAAAGCTCTCTTTTGGTAAAAGACCTGACCAGATGAACTGAGGGTAACTGCAGGCTCCTGAGAAAAGCCTAGCTCTGGTAGCTCTGTGATAAAAGTACCCTGAGAGAGTGCTAAATGCACTGCCATTTTTGCCTTTTCTGTCATTTAGTACTCTTTTTTGTTGGGTGTTTCACAGCTTAGACTGATTAAAACCATATCTTTAATTTGATCATTTTTCCTTCCCCCGCCTCCAGGGACAATATGTTTTTGTTGTCTTTTCATAGCGAGGCTGAAGAAAGAAATATCAACTGTTTCTACATTTTACTATTTGAATTGCAGAGTTAATTTCAGCCTCTGATCTCAGTCATCCTAAACTGTTGTGGACACAAGTAAATGGAGAGTTTTAGACCACAAAGTGAAAATCTTGTTAGTGTTTTGAAAGTACTCTCTTCCATTTTAACCAGAGTGAAATAAATTTAAGCAAAGTATTTTAAATGAAAGCACATGAATAATGACCTTAAAATAAAAAAATTTGTTGTCTTACTATTACTGCTGTACAAGAAAAATGAACCATGAAGATCATAGAGAAATGTTAGCTACCTACAAGTTATGCCTGAATTTGCTGAGGTTGCTTGTTCATCTGATTAAAATTATGTCATTCTATGCAATCTATATTTGTTTTATTTTGCGTTTCCTATTTATCTTGCTACTGGTTTTGTTCTCTAAAAGGTAGGTTTTCAGAGGTTGCAGGACATAGAGGCATTGTGTGCTCCACTGATTCAGTGCAAGCAAAGGCTAATCCTGAATTAAGTACGCAAAACTTTACAGATGTTGTGGTAAGAATTTTATTGACTGATTTTTAATGGTACACATTCTCACAACATTGAAACCGCTTTTAACCCACTGTCATGATTTAAACCCAGAAAATAATCAAAACCACCAGATTTCTGTTTTTGTGACATTAAAGAGACTTATAAAATATATTCATTTTACTGCTAAAAAAGCTCTAGTGTTTACTCTAGGCGGCTTAATGAAAAGTGAGACCTTGACCTTTACCCAGAAGTTTGTGAAAGTCAGCTATGAGTTTTAGGAAGCTGGAAACTTTCCTATCAGAATGCTGCTTCCCTCTTGCAGGCAGGATTTGTCAAATGACTGACTCTTGCACTACGTAGATTTGGTGTTATGGCATCACCAGTGCCCCATGCTGAGAAAGCCACTGCCCAGTACACTCATGATGGGAGTCTCAACTTCTCCCTTTATGATCATTCCACTGGGCTGCCTTCTGTGGTTTGTTTCTGCTGGACTAACTTCTCTCCGAAACTGGGGGCTGGAAGGTGCCCTTCTGCCCTTGACTTTCTCTGTCATATGAGGTCAGGTACTGTGATATTTTTATTTCATCTGCTCTTGTCATAGAAAACATGATATTCATGTAACTGTCCTGTTTATTTGTTCTGATTAACACTACTGAATAAATTAATTAGTGAAAGCAAAACCGAAAATGTCATTTAAAGGCAGGGACCTGTGATAATTTTCATGCTACAGAATGATGAACAGTCTTGATGGCAATGCATTTTTTATTTTTGAGTTCTGTGTCCTAGGTCTATATGACCTTTTTTGCTAACATGAAAGCTTCTCAAGGTCAGCAGTGCCGTACAGGTAATGATGAGCCTGAGGCAGGCTTATGTTAAAAGTATCCTCAGTGTTCAGGTTAATCTTTTCATTAGCTTTTTTTTTTCCCCCCATAAATGAACACATAGACATTGTGTTACAAAAGTAATCTTTGTGTCTTTAAATATCATAGTAGTATATTTTTTGAATAAGACACTAACATATGCACTATAAACTATGACATTCATTACAAAAATCTTACTTCAAGTGCTTTATTTAGCAAAATACAAACTCTGGGTACTTCCAGGTTGTTTAGATGTAAAAAGTGTACAGGGATAAATAAAAATAGGTCAGCTTACCTGCACTTTTACATTTAATCCAAAATTACACATTGTTCTATCTGACCTAAATAGCTGGAAAAAAAACCAGTTAGTGAATCAGACAGATTTAGCAGTGTCTTGAAAGTGGACGTCAGTTTAGATGCTGCTGGGCGGAGCCCTGAAGTCCATATTGTGAGTGCAGCCTGCTACCTTTACTTCCTATTTAATTTAGCAAGAAGCTGGTTTCATTAGCACAAATAGCATTTGGTGTTATTTTGTAAAGGTTTGCAAGGGTCAGTGTTTGCCAAAACAATTTCAGCTGCTAGGAAATCTTCTAGTGTTATTCTCTCCTCTGAAATTCTTTAGTCTTAAAGAGCTATCTGGCTTATTCGCTAGAATTTCCTTATTATAAGGATGCAGATGTCACATATTTCTCTGTGCATGAAACTGAACATAAAAAGGTAAAAGATTATTGTAAAAATATTTTTTAGCCTAATTTTTATAGATATAATATTTTTGCATTTGTTTGGCCTGTATGTGACTGTCTAAATGTCTTGTCTAATAACTTTTGAACCTTCTGACCATTGTAAAACAAATTTGACAGAAGGGAAGAAATATCAAAGATAATTGAGTTCTCTGTAGTATTGTCAAAGTAAGACCCCATAAACATTTTGACTGAGGGAAAGACAACAAGGAGAGAGAACACATTTTGAGAGAGAGGTTATGAATTCCCATACCAGGAGAAGCTCAAATCAAAGCTTAAATCATGAGGCACAAATCCACAGGAAACCAAGCTGCATTTATTGCAGGTTTCATTGTTTCACTTTTGTTTCTAATAGCATCCTATGGGATTTAGAGATAAAAAATAATAATAAAAAAAAAATTTTCTTGTGTATTTGTCATTACCTGCACTATTTATTTAGTTTCACTGCCCAAGCTAATTGATGAAAGATTCTTTTTTATTTTCACTTTTCTTCAGCATCTAATCAAGCATCAATTTATGGAAGGTGCGAATGCTGGATTTCAATTCTGTTGTGTGCTCTAAAAATGTTTTTCCACTTTTTTTTTTTAATACAAAAACTATGTCATAATCTTTCTTTGAAAATTTATTTGAAAAAAACCTGCAGTCAGGGAGCTGTGGAAAGTATTCTCCTCACTGACTCTGGGTCTTTGAATTAAAGCTAGAGAAGTAATTCTGAACTCTCCTTTGTCATATTGCTTGCTCTGAACATAGGAAAGAATTTTAGATCAGTGCTGTTTCTCTCTACTGACATTGTGTTTAAACTCTCAGATTCAAGCAGGTATTTAAATGTGCCAAATGAATCCTTCACCTTTTTTAGTCATATTCTTCCCTTAGTAAAGGTCATCTTCCTGCCCTTTTCCCTGCAGGAAAGGAGCCTTCCTGTTTGCAACACCTTTCCTGTGCTGGGAAGAAGTAGTCACCTATGAGAAGACATGGAAGCCTGTGGTAATGCTCATTCTCAGTGACTGATGATTTTGGTGGAAAATTACTAGTCTGTGTCAGATCTTCACTGTAAGGGTGATGAGGCACTGGAATAGGTTGCCCATAGAAGTTGTGTGCCATTCTTGGAAGTGTTCAAGGCCAGATTGGATGCTGTTTTAAGCAACCTGGTCTAGTGGAAGATGTCCCTGCCCATATGATTCCAACCCAAACCATTCTATGATTCTGTGTCAAGGAGGTAAGGGGGACCATGAATTCCTGCTTTCTCCTATGCTATTCCAGCAGAATCAGCTGTGCAAGGGTGCATAGTGTATTCTCTGAGCAGTTACTGATAGTATCATTTCAGATGGAGATTGCATTCTGTGGACAGTGCTTATAATTGTGCTAAAAAATTAAGGCAGATAATTACACTGAAAGGTTATCATGTAATTGTATAATCCAATCATTGTTATTAAACATTTTACATTTGGAACAAGCATTTGTTCAAAGTGAGATCAAGCAAGCAAAGACTGCAGATTTTTGGAGTAACCTACATGCCTATCACTGAATTGACTGTCATGTCATGTATTTTCTTTGCTATGTTACTGCCATTTTATAGCATACCACATTTTAAGTGGTGTGGTGAGTGACATGCTGTCACTCACCTCACTATCATGCACTGAGTATGTCCTGTAGTACTGAAACCTCTGGCACTGAATAAAATATTTAAGTTTGCCCCATCTTTACACGATGAATGGTGAAAGAGCAGGGAGAAAATTGTATTAAAGGAAAAAAGAGAGGAGATTCTACTTGTTGGTTGCTTTTTGTTACCAGTTAATTCTAGTCTAATAAGCATACATTTTGTACCTATCTGGTACAATATTTCACCCTTTGTCCTTTGGAGAGAAGCTAGTGCCTATAGAGGTACTCGCAAGCTGGGCATTTTATACATGTGAGTCAGGGCTCTGACAGATTAGCTGTGGCAGATTTAGATGCAGTGATAGAGAATGCTAACCCTTTACACCTTGTTTCTCAGCTGGAAGTAACTACTTGAAGAGCAGAGGCAACAGACTGCATGTGTCATTTAGCTCCAGCATTATGTAGGTCCAGCAGCTTAGCTTAAACTGCTGATGAAGGTAAAATTCCCAAACTGTGTTTTAAAATACTGGCGTAGAGCTGGCTGGAGGGAACATTTTAAATCACAGCAGTTAAATGCTTGAGGCAAATGTGGACCCGTTGCTGAATGGAGAAGGGGATCTGGTGAAGGACATGAGAAAGGCCAAGATATTCAATGCCTTTTTGGGCTCAGTCTTTACTGATAAGAGCAGCCTTCAGGAATACTAAGTCCACTACTGTTTAACATCTTCCTTAATGATATGAACAAAGGGGAAGAGTGCTCCCTGCACAGCTTTGCTGTTGATACAAGGCTGAGAGGAGTTTTGGATGTATCAGGTGATTGTGTTGTCATTCAGAGGGACCTTGAGAGAAACAGGCTGACAGAAGTCTCATGAAATTCAACAAAGAGAAAAGCAAATTGCTGCACCTGGGGAAGGGTAATGCTATGCAGCAGTACATGCTGGGGCCCAACCAGATAGAAAGCAGCTGTGCAGTGGAGGACTTTGGGGTCCTGGTGGAAAAGAACATTGCCAGGAAGTCCAGGGACATGATACTCCCCCATAACTCTGCGCTGGTAAAGCACATCTGGTCTGTGTGTCTAATTCTGGGCTCCCCAGAACAAGAGATGCTTGGACACACTGGAGTTCAGTGAAGGGACATCAAGATCAAGAGACTCAAGAATCTGTCATGTGAGTAGAGGCTGAAACAGCTGCAGTTGTTTACCCTAGAGAAGAGAAGGCTCAGGAGGGATCTTATCTATGTGTTTAAACACTGAAGGGAGGGAATAAAGAAGATGGATCCAGGCTCTTCTTAGTGGTGCCCAGTGACAGGACAGGAGGAGATGAGCACAATTGAAATACAGGGAATTGCATATAAGTATAAAGAAGATGTAACACAGGAACAGGTTGTCCAGAGAGGTTGTGAAATCTGTCCCTAAAGACATTTGAAACCTGACGACATGGCCCTGACCAGCCTGCAGTGGCAGGCCCTGCACTGATCATGTTGTTGGATTAGATATCTCCAGAGGTTCCTCCCTTCCTCAGCCAGTCTGAAAATCTGTGATTCCAATGCTCACCCATCAGACTCCTGAGTCACTAGACCCAAGGACAGTTGCGCTTTCAAGTTTGTTTGATGATTTTGTTTAATTGTGAAGAGACTAAAACACGGAATATAGACTAATAGGCAAGTGTTTGCCAAAGACCTGTACAACCTTGGGCTAATAAAAGTGTAACAAAAAATAGTCCTTTGTGCAGGTCACAAGCTGGCAGTTTTGCAAGAAAATTCCTTATAAGTATGTCTTAAACTTATCCTGCACGATAAGTTTGCTTTCTACTTATGCTTTTAGGCAGATATGCAAACTTCTAAACAAACCATACTGGAATTAAGAATTTCTTCAAGCCATTACAGACTTGATTTTCTTTAGTGTTTTCTTGTCTTAGAGAACCCTTTGAGAGATTTAACTTTCCAGCCTTTGCCCCCTTGAATGTAGTTGTCTTTTTTCAGCAGCAATTTGTAACTCCCAGCATTCCTTTTCTACTGTAAATATGAATGTAAGACCTTATCTTATTTATTCTTTCTAAAGTGATGAGGGAGAGTTGTAAACCACTGAATAACAACCCACAGTTGCCAAGAGGCAGGAACAATATAAAGAGCAATTTAATTGTAGATGTTTTCCCCCTTTATCATTTAACTCTTTCCTCAGGGAAGGATAAACACAACAGGCAGTTGAACACTAAAGGACCTTTTCTGGAGATAGAGACAAAGAGCGATAAAGGTCAGAAGGAACTTTGCAGCTAGAAGAAGGAAGCCATAGTATAAGACCATCTTTAGAAAAGCAGGTATTTGCAATTAGTTCATTGAGTTACTCTGTTCAAGCTTGCTGATGTGATAGAATCTACTCTTAAAAATAAAATTGTGGTTTAGCATTGGGAAAGAATTAAAACTGTTGCATTGTTATTAGTGGATGAGCATAAGACTCCAACAGTGCCCTACGCTAGCTCTGCTACCTCAAGCAAGAGAATTTTGTGAAGGAAGCAGATCTGAGGTAATGGAAAAATAAAGCTAATAGGGAAAGCCTTCAATGGGTCATTATATCTGTTCAAAGGGTATGGTCTCAGGCCAGCCTGTGATGCCATAGTTACCCTCTTAATAATCCCTGGTATTTATGTTTGCTTGATAATGTTATCATGAAAAGCCAGTGCTTCTTTGGAAGTGGTACAGGTGTGGAGACAGATACTTTAAACTTGTTTCAAACATATTCATAAAATTACCAACATGTTTAGAATGAGTGAAAGGCTCAAAGAGAGTGCTGAATTGGTATAACAAAACCATATTATGGTTATTAAACTTGGTGCTTTTCTATCAATTACATTGTTTGTTTATGAATATAGGAACTTCTTGTAAGGTCCCTCACCATCTTTTCCTCAGTCATATGGATGTAACCTACCTCTTAACACTGGATCTCTGCATCATGTTGTTTCCAACAACTTGTGTCATCTAGAGAACTCTACATGTTACATCCACAGTTAACAAGCCTGTAATCCTGAATTACATGTGCTGCAAACTATAGTGCCTTACAGCAGTGCGAAGTATTCTTGTTAACAGAAAATACTCAACTTGATATTTAGAGTAAGGATTGAATGAAAGGGGCTTAGAAAAGCATTTGTTTTACTATCTTCCTTAAGCTTCATGTTGAAACCAATACAAGACTGCAATCTCTTTATCTGGGTGCCCACAACTAGAGAAGGACACCCCCTGAAGTAAAGAGTTTTTGAGAAAGGTGTGGATAATGTTAGTGCTTTTACCATGGTTGAAAGAAAAGCGAGAGTATTCTGCTCTTGTAAGAATGCCTTATTTTCTATTAATAGCATAAGCAATACTTATTGTCAGCTAGAGATGGCCCTTTTTGTGTACATGCATTACATGTCATGTCTCTGAAGTACATAGACATTTTTGCGTGACATGGCATGTTATCTTTTTGCAGTTCTTGAATGTAGCTGAGAGAAGGAAGTTTACAGAAAAGATGTAGCTGAAACACTTGCAAAAAAGATTTTTCTTTGATTCTCTGCCTGAAGTGGAAGTTCTGCAAATCTGTCAGCACATTAATTCACTGTGTGACGTGTCTACCATTTTTTTTTTTTTTTTATAATCTGATTATATTTCTGGTCACCAGAATCTGTTAACAAAAGATCAGAATGTATACAAAAGTAATTAAAAAATTCTCTTGCTTTTTATTCTTCTGTCTTCATTTTTCTCTCATTTAATTGGCTTTCTCCTGTATCATTATGTGAAGTAAAGAAAGCAGGAAGACAAAAAATTAGTTGGGTTCCTTTTTTTTTTTTTTGGAAAAAAAAATCCCTCTAATTTTGATGAAAAGTCAAATATGGGGCCATTTGCCTGAAATACAGGGCACTTGAGGCTTGAGCTTGCTCCTGCTAGAGGTTACATTGTAGCCTAAATGGTGTTTGTCTGAACAACTCATAGAATCATAGAATGATCTGGGTTGGATGGGACCTTAAAGATCATCTAGTTCCAAGCCCCCTACCATGGGCAGGGATGCCTCACACTAAACAAGCTGCTTCAAGCTCCATCCAACCTAGCCTTGAACACTGATAGAGATGAGACAATCACAGCTTCCCCGGGCAACCTGTTCCATTGTCTCACCATCCTCAGAGTGAAGAGTTTCTTCCAAATGTCTACTCTAAGTCTACCTACTTTCAGTTTCAAGCCATTCCCCCTGGTTCTATTACTACATGCCCTTGTAACAAGTCCCACTCCAGATTTCTTGTGGGTCCTATGTAGGTACTGGAAGGCTGCTATCAGGTCTCCCTGCAGTCTTCTCCAGGCTGAAAAACCCCTGCTCTCTCAGTCAGTCTTCATAGGAGAAGTGCTCCAGCCTTCTTATCATCTTCATGGCCTGAGGTGTTGATTGGCAAAAAGCTCAGTGTGACCCAGCAGTGTGCGCTTGCAGCCCAGAAAGGCAACCTTATGCTGGGCTGCGTCAAAAGGAGTGTGGCCAGCAGGTGGAGGGGTGTGTGTGTGTGAATATGTAAGAATAGCAGAATACAAGGACTTTAAGTGGCTGAAATATACTCATTAAGCCACATGCAGATGCATTGCTGGGGTGACTTAAGCTGTCTCCTCCTTTCCTCCTGCAAAAAATCCTCAGGAAACCTGGATGTTTACAGGCTTAACTTCAATTTGATCAAAAACTGTAATTGTGAATTTAGTTTACTACAATTAACTTTGCAATGCTCAAGGACATGAGTCCTTGTGGCCCTTCAAGTTGAGCAAATTCTCTGAGGAAACTTGTCCTTAACCTGAGGACAGGACCTCAGGTCCTTGAGTCTGATGTGATTTTTCAACAGCTTTTTCTTATCTTTATGTGATTGTCCCCTGCCCCTTCCTACCCCACTGAAATGTAGTTCCATTTGCAATTGCCTCAATGAAGCTAAACATAAAAACCTCTGAGGATCTCATGGACAGACCATACTAAATCAAGGCCATGTAAGTGTTAGAAATTAAATACACTGTCATTAACTGATTTAATTAATAAAATCCTGTAGTGTTCTACTACTGTTTACTGAAGACAGTCCCCACATATAAAGTGTGTACCTTCCAGTATTATTACTATGGAAACATGTCATATTACTTTAACAGACTGTCAGGAAGAAGAGGTATTTTTCTTTTGAATCCAAACCTGTATTCTCCAATATGGTCAAACACAAAAATTCATTTCTTGATAGTCTAAAATTCTTTGAATTTTGTCTGCCATGCCTGGACTATTCTATTGGTTTTGTATAGCAGGTCCTTGCCTCTTCTGACAGGAAATTTTTCGACAAAACCAGGGTACAGAATCAATAAAGTCATTGTGTAAATTATTTCTTTCAAGGCTTTCTATATCACTTATGTTATCCTTCTGCACACTGGTTCAAGTGAACAGTTTCCTTGGTGCGTGTGCAGGGGCCCTACATGGGCATGTCATTTCTTTACACAAGTCAGATTGTAGCTGCAATGTGCTACAGCAACCAGTATGTTGCTGGTGCTAAACAAATTACCTCCAAAGTCCGCATTTTGAGTTTCCAACAATTCTGTCCTTACTTGATTTAACATTTATTGATTGAGTGGACTGGTTTATTTAAGGACAGGCTATATTTTAAAACAGGCATAATCTTAATCTGAAACAATAGTGCATTGAGATTCTCTTCATAATAGAAACACATCAGATTTTTTTGTTCCCTGCTGTGCTTGCATAGCTTTCACACTGGAATAGAAATAAAGGTACTATGAAGAAAAAGATCTTTCTATTGGTGGCCAAGAGTATATGCCACTGCTTGGAAAGAATATTATTGCCTTGATTTTTTTCCCCCAAATGGTGTTATACTTCACCTCACTTCCCCTTGTACTTGGTTTATTAATCTTTGACAGCGATTCTTCCTATCCTGAGGGATTATGGTAGCCTAACTTGACTTTCATTTCCTTTAATGTCAGTGTTTTATGTCTGTGTAAGGAAGAATAAAGCTCTAGAAGACTTATTAGAATAACAACATTTTAAATACTCAAGCTATCTTAAAAAAGAAGTCTTTTTTTATTAATAAAAATTAGAAACACAAATATATACTTTTTTATTACTTTATTTTCCAAACCCAAAACATATCAGCTCCATAGACCTGGTATGATATTTCATACATAGAATATCACTATCAGCTTTCAGTAAGTTTATGGTCTCAGAAGCAAGATAAGTGTCAGATTCAGATAGATGTTGGACATGGTGCTGTAGCACTGACAGAGCTCCTACATGTAAGTGCAATATATCTAATAAACAATAAGTAATACCTAAAAATTAGAGATTCCAGCTTATTTATGGCTTGCGTGGAAAAGTACTAGTTTTTTGTTGACTACTACTACCTTTGTGATAATAAATAAACCAAGACTACTTCCCTAAACCCTTGTACTGTCAAATTTTGGATAAAAACTTCACAAATGTTATAAATATTTTAACTTTTATGGCTGTTGTCTATTCTAAGTTGGAATATTACAGGTAAGAGTTAATTCACTTACTGTCTGCCTTTCAATGATGCAAGTATCCATTGCATTTTGCCAACGTTATTCTGTTGCCTTAGCTTTAATGAATTGCATGTTTAGAATAGTTTTTTCATAAAATGGAGTATCATTCAAACATTGTTCAAAAATAGTATGTCTTTATAAAAGATGGATGTTATCATTACCTCTTTTTGCAAATGGGGAAACTGAGGCACAAAAGAAAGAAAGAATGTCTGTTTGTAATGCTGCTGTCTGGCTGTGGGTCCAGCTGGATGTTGTAGGAAATAACATTTGCTGTCTCTGGAAAAAAAGCCTAAATAGTGATTGGTGTGGGAGTTTGTAAGAGGGAATGGAATGAAAAAATAATCCACTGTTATTCAGTCTTGTCTCTAACTCATTCCTGGATATAAATGCTATCAGTAAGGACTAGGGAAGACAGGAGAGGAGAAGTGGATCTGTTTCATTTTGGTGCCATATCTGGGGAGAAAGTTCTTTGTCATTTGCTTGCAATTAATCTTTCCCAAAAGCTAAGTTTAAGAAAAAAGCTGTTTTGAGATGAGATGCTTGAATATAGCTTAATGGAAAACTTAATGAATTTTATTGTAATGTATTTAAACTGAAACTGTCTCCAAACAGGCCCCCTTTTTGGTTCATAATGTGATAGAATATAACTTGGTGTCCTTCTAGAAATATAGTGTTTCTATGAGTAGAAATGCGACCATTACCCACGATGTGTACACCTGGTTTGAATCAGGGTTGTTTAGGTTGATGAGAAAGCAAGTAGGAAGAGCTACAGCTGGCTTTCAAATTTAAATGGATATCTGGAGGCTGGATAATAAGCCTCAAATTGTGCTCATAGATATTTTTGTGGGAATCCCTAAAATCAGTGTGTTAGAATAATAATATGTGTTTTTTTGTGCTCAATTACAACAACTTACATATCAAAAAGTCTAAGTGATAGTAAGCATTCCATAATGCAAATTTTACAATTATCTGCTCATCTGACCGCTTTCAGGCCATTAAGCTTCACTTAATTCCCATCCTCTTAAGTAAACACAACTTCCCAGATTGTTTAGTCTCTATTTTTTGATAGTATTGTTCTGAAGTCTTTCATTTCAGCTAGACACATCAGGCAAATGTTTGCTTTAATTTTATATTACATATAGTAAAACAATTAAGAATAAAACATGTGAAGAAAAAAAGCCTTCCTCTGACTTTGCCTATGAAAAGAAAATATTAATAATAGTTGCTCTTAAGCAGTCTTTTCATAAGCATCCTCAGTGATGCTAAATTTTGGAGTTACAATTCTGATTAAGGTCATCAGAATAGTTCAAAGGGAGGGCTTTTTAGTAAGGGCTGCAACTTAAACCCACTGGGGATTAAATATATGGAGGTATTCACATATTAAATACTTTAAGATAAGTATGTGCATAAGGGTAAAGGACATCAACTCCTAAAATAAATTTAGAATCTTTCTTTTGATTTATTTGTTGCAGCAACCAGAACCTGATCTTAAAATGAAGAAATACAGCAGGAAATAATTCCCCTCTCTTAACTTCTGTTTTTCTTGGCAAAACATTGTTATTTGTGGTGTTTGTATAATTATATTCCAGTGTAATTCAAGTATGTAATGACATTTCTCCAATGAAAGCATTTAAATAACTCAGGAAATTGTTTTACTGTTCTGTTTCCTGACTTAAACCCCATTTTGTCATGTTCATTTTATTGTTCAATCTTTCTGAGCTCATTTAGATATATTCTACCCTATACAGAGCAAAATAAAAAATGGACTAGCTGATCATTCATATGTTTATGTATACAAATACACATTATATTAGTATCATTCTTATATATATTTATTATCTTAATCCCTTATTCAATTCTACTTCATTTTAGAACCAGAATGCTCACTCACATAACACCAGAATATGACTAGAAAAAGAAATACAAGAATCTCATTGAAAAAGGAGTATCAAATAATAAATCTATTGGCTGTAGAAGAAAGATTAAGTAAAAAGAGAAAGCATTTTAATTTTTCTTCCAGTATTAATCAAACATGAGAAATATAGTGTTTTTCCTTTCATTTGGGTATATATTAAAACCAGATTTTTGCAAGTACAGCTCAAAAGGACTGTTTTGTTTTGTTCAGTGGAATAGAATAGTTTGGTGAGGAGGTGGTATTTTCCACCAAAGCAGGGGAAAATTTACCAGACTTGCAGAACTGAATCTTCTTTTGCCATAAAGGCCCTTCTGTGAGACAAGTGATAGGTTAATCTGTCTCATTTTTATCCAGACCTTTTTTAATTTAGTGGGTAAGATTAAAGTGCAAGCTGAATACCACAGGTGTAGTTTGGGTTTTTAATCTGCTTGATTTGAGTTAATCTAGTTCCTGAATGGGGCTTCTAATAATACAGTTCCCAAAATAAAATAGGAAATGTAAGTACTGCAATGCTTTTATTCAGCTTTGAATAAATCAGCGGAGCATAAAATGTACTGAAACAGATTAAATTTAATTCCTCAGGAATCAAAGTTTAAGAAGTTATAGCAGGGATTGAAAGAAACTCAACAGAGGAGATCAAGCACTGCACAGGGGGGACAGTCTGCTGGGGTGTCACTGTGCCCAGAGAAACCACCTGGGCAGTTGCTGCAGCCCTTTGGGGGATTTTGCCTGAATAAACAGCTTAGTGACAGCTACGCTCCTGGTTTTCAGGCAAAAAATTAGAGACCAGTGAGATTATGGTGCTTATTTCTATGTTATCCTACACTGGAAAATATGTCTCCATGCTCCAGGGCAAAAATGAAAGGAGAAACAGCAGTCAAATAGCCTGAAATAGTTGCTAGTATATAAGAACTCTCTAATTGGGCACAATAGCATAAATACATAAATGTCTTTTTTTTTTTTTTTGGAGGACACTCTAAGTTTTATATATTCCAACCCAAATTCTTTAGCTTTTGGGTGAACAAAACTCCTTCTGCTCATGCTGAGAGGGTCTGATCAGTTAAAGAACACAAAAGCTTCATCCAGTGTTACGCAGATAGCTTTGATATTTGTGCAATTTTTCACATTTTCTGTGAGCTGAGGAGCACAAACTCCTGTCTGTCTCACCAAGCTCCTGGAATGGCACTGGAAAGGCAACAGAGCAAATCTTGCTCCATGGTATAGCCTGTGAGGGGCGTGGGCCCCAGCCACACCCCACCTGTGGCCTGCACATCAGCCACTCACAACACCCCAGTGAGGACCAGAGTAAGAGCAGGAAAGTGATGTAAGACAGAAAAGCATCCTTCATCTTGAAGATCAGAAAGAAATGTGAGCTTAACTGATTTTGTTAGGAAATCTGTCTTCCCTGATTAGAAGAAACACTATTATTTCTTAGCTGTTGGCTCTGCATTTGGTGAAATAAAGCCATTGGATATGATATGAATGTAATTGTGCTGGTTCAGCTTCATTTTATGTACTAACTATCATAGTCAGGGTAGACTAACTTCAATTTTTAATACCTAACAGCAGCCAATATTTGTTTGCATGTTTTAGACAATACTTATTCATATATATGTATATAAATGCAGTCTTTTGGTCAGTCTCCAATTCCAGAAACTATTCCCTTTTTTCAACTATCTCCTTTACAGAACTTCTCAAGAAAACTCCATGATCTGAACAACTGCTAGGGCCTTTTGTAGTTTTGATGGGCTAAGGCTCTAGGAGAAGCCTTAGTGCTTCTCTCATTTGATCTAGGAAGATAGCCATAAGTATTTGAGAAGCAATCCATGTATAATACATCTTAAAAAAAACCCCAAAACATGTATAAAGATCTCACGGAAGCCCTAGCTTCAATGGGTACATTTTTTTGTGGTAAAGAGTAATTGTTTACTGTTAAAATGGTAGTGGATATATTAATCATTTTGTGTGCTGAGGCAGAACCCTTCTTGCATATACGATGTTATATAATAATTTTCATTAAATAAATAAAGTATGCAGGCACTGTGCTTAACAATGTCAAAGTACAAGATATAGAATAATTTTTAATTTTTCATATCTTAATCTTACTCTTTACATTTAAGAAATGCTCTACCAATACCATATACTTGGCAACTATTTCTTACAACCATCTTTAGAACCAATTTCCATATAGATGTGTTCTCACAGACTGCATTACTAAAAAAAAAAATAAAAAGATTAGGTTGAAGAGAATATTAAGATTAGATCTTGCACAGATGAAACTGCATAGAATTCCCCTAATGAAGTAGTGTTACCTATTCAAGCCTAACCCCCCCAACTCCTTAACTAGTACAGAAGATGCTTGGAGATGTTGATTTTTTTGTGATCTCTGTTCCTGTGAGGAGTTCAAGCTTAAAAAGTATGAGAAGATAGTGAAAATTCTTCATTTTTTAGAAATATTCTATCTATTTAAGAAATATCATATATGATGATTTGTAGTCTTCCTTTCAAATAGAGTAGTTTGGACCACAAGAGGCTCAGATGATTCCCCCATGTAATCAACTATGACATATTCTGTTTGTGTTAATGATTCCTAATTTAAATCCTTGTTTTCAGTGCAGGTGCTGGATTTTAACTCCAACCCTTAGTGAAACATTTTTTAAGAGAACTTAAGCCACATGTTTTTTGAAGTAGCAAAAGCACATTCACACAAGATCTATTGAAAATCTGTAGCAGAAAGAAACTTTCCTGCCTTGCTTGAATTCTGAATGATAAACTGGCTTGCTTGCGATTAAAAGCACCTGAGCTGAAATTAAGAATTATTTGAATTGCACAAAAGCCATGGAAATCTCACTCAAGTATCTCAGTAGTTGCTTCTTACAGAGCAATATCTGTTCAAGAAACAGTAGATCCTATCATGCCTGAAAAACAGTGCAGCCTGATTGTTAGAAACTCCTAAGGATATAAATGGTAATTCCATCTTAACGCCTCTAGGGAGGGTATATAAGATGGCTTGTGCTGTCTACTCATTAAAAGGTAAACCATACCAGGCCCAATATCCACTAGTAGTGAAGGAGTCAGTAAGTGAACCAGGCCCAATATCCACTAGTAGTGAAGGAGTCAGTAAGTAAGCCTCATCAGTTTATGCTACATGTTCTCTTTTTCTGTCTTACAAAGGGTGGGTGGTTATGCAATACTTAAGTCCCTGAAAGTAGAAAATGTATGCTTTAGTGTGTGGGGAAGAAGAGTTCAAATTCCATTTGTGTCTAAAAATGCAGAGTTTATGTTAAAGTCTGCAAATAGAGCTTGGGCCTCATGCCTGAAGGCCCCTAAGGAAAAAGGCGTGACTAAAGAAGGGGAGGGATGTAAAAGACACACTTGGGAACAATTGTTTTCACTTATCCATTCTAAGAACATTCTCATATTTTTAGTAAATGTAAACCATAGCTCATCAGCGGAAGCCACATTGTATTTGAGACAAACAGGCTAGGCACGTAGATGTGAGTAACTTTGCTGTATGAATGACAAGCTCCACCTGTCTGCAGTTACTTAACTACTTTACAGAACTTTTTGACACACTCAGTTGACCTGTCAACTAACCCAGCTGTTCGGGAGTTGTCATAACACACTTAAAAGCTCTATTCAAAGTCCATCAGTGCCTTAAAGGACTACCCTGTCAAGATAAGCAATCTCTACAGAAGTTACTGTTCTGACCACAGGGGTTTATGGCCAGCTTGATACAACCTACAGTATGTTTTTGCTTTTTGCGCTGAATATCTTGAACAGAAAACATAAAATAAAGTTAATGTAATAAGTACTTCTCAAGTGAGATCAGGTGCAGTGGTTAGACCTGAATTGCGGAGGGGTGATCAGCCTAAATTGGATTCAGCTGAATATGATTCCTCTTCTGCTTTCTGTCCCACTCCACCATGCATTTACTCTCTTGACTTCTGTGTATTCAGTATCTTATTAGACTGTTTGTGTTTTACTTTTAGCTATGAGGGATAATCAGTCCTAAATGTGGAAGGCATGAGATAATGTCTTTGGAAAAAGTGTTCAGTATTGGTTGTTCACTTTGGTCATAGAATTATCAAGCTTCAAGAGCATGTGGTAATTTTTCTTATTTTTCCTTCCTCTGGATCTGCCTGAAGCTATCTGCAGTTCTCTGTAGGAAGGTAAATTTTGGTTGTGTTGCTTTTCCAGGTATGTATTCTGTGTCAGATTGCAGAGTTCAAGTGTGCTGTTTAGATGCTCATTAGACTTCTCTTTGACAAGAAAAAAATTGAATGTATCCTAAAGATTTTGTACTGCTCTGTGCTAAGCAGAAAAGGTATATTTCAAGTTGTGTGTCTGTATTTCTCATGAAAGATCATCCTGGTTGTTTTGCATCGTGAACTATTTACACATGTGGGCAAGTTCCATTTCTTAGGTGCGGGTTCTGTAGGATGATTAAATGTCACCTATTTTTCCTGGAGACCATGAACAAATAAGAGGTTATCTCTAGTTGTTCAATGCAAAAAGTTGGTCAGTAGTCTCCTCGTACCCAATTCTGTGTTCTTGTTTTATTTTAATAGCACAATGGATCCTTCAACATTCTTTTTTCTTGTATCTCTTGACTACAAATGAGCATTGTTTTTGATATGAATGCCCCAAATGACTTTATTACTGTGTATGTATAAATTGGGAGTTCTGAATTCCAATATAAAAATATGCATTATGGAGGTATGACTTTCATTTTTAGAGATGACTTGAACACTGATCTTGTTTCTTTTTTTTGGTTCAAAGACATAACATTTACTGAAGAGGTGACTTTTTATTGGAAAAGATACTATTTCTATACATATCTAGCAGTACTGAATCAAAAAAAAGGTATTTTTCTAGAAACTCTTTTTCATAAATGCTTTTTAGGGTACTCTATTGACTGAAATTTTTGTTATATATTTAGAATCAAAATATAGGAAATCAAATATAAATAATAGAAATTAAAAATTTAAAAATAAAGTTCAGCTGATTAGTTAAAAAACAAAACAAAATAAAAAAACAAGCCACAAACAAAAAACCCCATGGAAAGTATTTTCTCAAATTAAGCTGGGAGATTGGCTACTTGGCTTTCCTACAGTAGGCAACAGCCAGTGGTGGTACAAACACTAAGGAAAAGACTGAAGTAAAGTGATTCGGAGAAAACTCCAGGAACAAACTTGCCAACAAAGTTTTCGAAGTTGACAAGCAGGTATTCTTTATTGCGGCGCCGGGAGACACGGGGGATAGCTCCTCCTAATGTGTGTCCCCGTACTGCTATACAAGCCATCCTTATATAGCTACTGGGCATACATACATATTCATGAGGCTATGTATG
>WYDI02013867.1:0-36004 GCA_009867235.2 Psittacus erithacus | reverse complement strand
GTTGCATTCTTTCGATTCTCCTCCCCATCCCTCCGGGACTGGGGGGGGTGGGGGGAAGGACAGGTTGTGGGGGGAAATCAAGCAGGCTACATGCTTTGTCAAATTTACGACTAAGCTTAAATCACAACAACAGTCTAAAGAAAATGAGCAAGACTGGGATTACCTCCCAGTCACCAACCTTAAGGTAAACAGAGTAATAAGAAATTGTACGAAGCATGCAAGGTATCTTTACAATAGTCATGCCAAAACCTACCAAAATGAAAAATGTCATAATAATGTTGAAAATAATCATTATTTGTTTGAAGGCAATTTTCAAAAGGATAGAGACATATGCATTTTCAAAAAAGAATCTTCATAGACTCTCCTGGGGGCATTACTGAAGATGAATGGGAAGTGGAGATGGATGACCCATTTTGACTCTGTCAAAGTCATGGAAATCTACTACTAGCTTCCTTACTACATTTTAAGACCCAAACCATTTAAAAGACACTAAAAAGTACTACAAATGATCAATACACTACTGTTGACTATTGTAACTTGAATTGTATATCATTCAGAAAGTACAATTTAGTCACACTAGTTCTTGATATCCACAATTACTACTCATTTGTGACAATAAAAGTCTTTCATGACTTGAAATAGCTACTGTGCAAATATAAAACAACCAGTACAGCTCACTTCTATTGCTACATGAATGATATCCACTGAAATAGAGTTTAAAACTTTGAGTTTTCAGATGGTAAGTTAGTGGTAGTACATTTCTGAACAAATAACATACGATGTATGTAAATTATGGTAACCTATCTGCTATACAAACATTGGATTATGATAAACCCACTTACAAAGCCAAATAGTTATATCAGTTAAAGAGTGTTTCACAGATCCTCATGTCTCAAATAATAAAAATTTCTGGATTTCATTCTTTTAGAGACAAACCAGAAAACAACCAAAATCAACAGGAATATTTAAATTGACTTTGAATCAGTATTTTACTGCAGGCAAACAAAAACCCCACCTATATAAACTCCCTTCGGATTGTAAGGTAACTCTTCTACAAAATACAGGTTTTGACAGCCATGTAAGGCAGGAGTTGCTGGTTTTAGTTACTGACATCCATTACTGTGCCAAAAATGCTTTGAGACAATGAAGACAATATCATGCTAGATCAAAACAAGCTGAATGAATATGGCTTGGAATATAATATACATTTTCTAGCACTTCCTAAGAAAAGGAAAGGAAGACTATGGCTCTTTTTTTTTTTTTTTAATTGTTCCATACTGTATAAACTCCTAAAGGAAAAGAACCTGGTTTAGAACTTGACTTGTCTTTTGTTTGCAGGCTATTGGCAACCTACTTGAAATATAATTGTAATCAGAAAACTAAGAAACACTATTTGAGCAGCCGCTTAAACAGGTGTAACAGTTGTGGGACAACACTGAAATTTAGCAATACATTAAAAATGCTTCTCTAGGCATTTTCTGTCTATCCATAAAAGTTTATAACGCGCAGTGAAAATAATTTAAAAGCTTCTTCAGATCTTTAATAGAAACATAATTTCCTCAAAACTACACACTGATGTAATCCTTTGCCCCACTAGTAAAACTGTAGCATTACTGAAATAATGGGCTCAAATCACTACCAATCACCAGTGAAAAACAATACTCTTTTTTTGTCCTTTCTTCAACACCGAACTAGCAACAATGGGCCATTTGAAATATTTTTTAGGTGGCACTGTATCAGCAGAAAATCTTGACAAGAATCCACCTCAGATGAACCAAGAGTTGACATATGCAGGGGCTGGGAGGCAGGTTGTTCTTCGAAGACAGAAAGCGTTGAGATTGATTTGTCTCAAGAGTTAGAAACCTTGTTAGAAACGTATACTAATGTTTTCTATTGCATCTACTTCAGTGGCATCACTTCTACTCTAGCAGTGGAAACTGTTGTAAACCAGCTGTAAACTACTTTATATACTTGTGTAACTATTATATATATGTGCATTGATAGGTATTCAGTGAAGGTTGCACAGTAATAAAGCTTTATTTCCTCTATTTTTGACAGAGCATGGTGTAGTACATATAAAAGTTGGGTTAGTAGTGTAAATACGTTCTATACAGTGTACTCCTACGTAAGCAAAAACCATTAATGGATTTGTTACCTACTACAAGTTTTCTAGTATTGTTTTACTGTCTAAAATATTCTTAAATTTCCTGAGAAGAAGGAATGTTGCTGGCCAGGATAATTTTATTTCATTAATACTACATCATAAACCACAGAGTTGAGTTAATTCAAGATTTAAAGCCTAGGCAGTATAAATACGTGAGATTTTCTCCAAAGGATAATGACATTCCAGGTAAATTAAATTAATCGCTAAATTGAGCATTTTTAATACTCAGGCTCTCATTAAAAAATGTATTACTTTTACTTCTGAGCCTGGAATTAAATACTCAAAAAACATCCTACTACATTCTGACTTCTCATACATGTAAGAAATCCTATTCTATGATTTCTAGAACCTTTTAAAATTCATGCTCACTAAGAATCCTTTCCAGCAGTCTGACCACCTTAGGTTTGGCCTCAATTAGAGTGGAATAGTTTTAGAGTATTTAATAATCTCTTTGGAAAAGAAAATTCCTCCTCACCCCATCTGTGTGCCATCAAATTTAGCAAGAACTTAGTACCTTTTTTACAATGAAGTCTGCTTTCATGTGTCTTGATATTAGTAATTATAAATGCTATTGAAAGATACAATTTTCAATAAAAATATTTCAGTTGCTTTTTTTTTTTTTTGCCAGTTTCTTCAAAGTCATCATTATTACTTGCTATGTTGCTCTTACTGTCTTTTGACTATTGCTGCAGTCTAAGCAGAAGTGTTTCTTGATGGTCTTTAAGGTTATTTTTTTTCTTCTGAATGGCTAATGTGTAATTTGGAATCTGAAACACTTCAGAGTTTTACAAGTTTCTTTTGATCCATATATATTCGTATTCTCTTTTGAGTATCATCTTGTATCAGATAACTCTTGACTTGCTGACAGCCTAGTCTTTTGCAGTGCGAAAAATGATCATTTGTTTATTTTTTGGTTCTCATGCAGTTTCTAACACCTACCTAAGAGGCTCTGATCAATGCATGTTCCATTCATCAGTGATTTTCCTTCTGGACAAGCGCATGTTGCACCAGAAGGGTTGAGTAAACAAATGAATTCACATGTAAGGTCCAAGCATGGATTTGGCACTGTTTAAAAACACAAAATATTAAAAATACTTATTTTTCTTTTAGAAATACACTGTGTTCTAAAAGTAGGAAAAAAAAAATAATCAGATTCAGACATTCTGATACACTTCTAGTTACCAGGATATCAAGAGACTGAAGTCAGCAAGCACACTCATTTAACTGGCAGTGCAAGACTCATACCAGGATAGAATTTATTCCAGTAACAAAAAATGTATTAGTAATAAGTAATAAAAAAACATCATCTGATTGTGACTAGAGGTACTTGTATTCAGCAAACATCTGTCCAATATCCTTTCAAATGAAAGCAAATGCATCAAAAAATCTAAATCAAAATTATACAAAGAAATATGTAAATCTATTTCCACTTTGTACAATCAGGTTCTGTTTCATATTTATACAACTTGGTTACTTCCTCCCGCTCCCACCTCCCCATGGTGAACTTGTTCAATATTGAGCTTAAATTAATTATGCTTACTCACAGTCCATTTGTTTGTAGCGGTGAAAAATCAAGGCACTTTTTGCTTTATCAACATCCACACTTAGATACTCTACAAGGCTCCTGCCAAATTTGTGTACTCTAAATGCACCGTTTTTAGGACCTGCTCCATATATGTAATCCTCAAAAATGTCAATTCTATGTGGATGCAGTAAACCTTAAATAAAAATGAATAATAAACACAAATACATATTCAAATTATAAACAACTTGGGTTAAATAATAACAACTTCAATTGCATTATTGCAGTTACCACCCAAAAGACATCATTATTCAGACATCTTGTTTTGTGCCCACAGAGATTGCATTTAAAAAAACAATCTGCTTAAAAGAAACACTTCCCATACTACAAGTGAAATCTAAAGCTTTGTATTAGCTTTCTACACAATTCAGCCTCAGAAACCAGTTGATTATTGAAAAGCAGGGAAAATCCACAGTAAAAACTAGCTAATGAGTATGTACACTTGAACTAGAAGTACGCGTGGAAGAAACAGATTATTTTGCTGTACATAAAAGAAACTATTCTGATAAAACATTTCTTAAGCTCCTTCTTACTATATTTCAAAGGTTAGCTTTCATGCTATGTGTATTTTAATTCATAATGATTGTAAATTAATGCAAAATAAAATGTTAAGACTCTACCAGTTCCTCATTTTTAAGAGCTGCAAGTGCCAATTAGATTACATAGTTGGATTTGCTATGCACAACTGGCTGCGGAAATTCACACGTTTACCCACATAGCAAGGCAATAGCTTCTGACTAAAACGTCTTTGCCAGAGACGTATCTTTTCTTGATTTGAAGCTATAAAGTAACATAATCTATCATTCCCTGTGCTACCTTGCTTCTACTATTATCCCCATTTACTGTAAAAATGGTTTTATATTTCACTTGTATTTATTCAGTTTCAATTATCATCCTTTATTTGTTCCTATTATTTCCCACTTATCAATACTTGGTACTCAATGAGAAAATATTTATGAATTCTAGTTCATTATTTTATGCCTGTTTAATTAAATGGGTTGCAGTGTTTAGTCTCATTGCTAAGCAAGGACTAAACTCCCCCAATTTTCCTTTTGCCCTGTTTCTCTATTTTTTCCATAGTTACTACAAATGTCAACGGGAGACTTTACTTTAGTTATCCTATATTTCAGTATTAAATGTTAGGTATGGAAGCAACAAAGTCTCTATATTCCACTTTCCCTTTTATAAACCCCAAATTTGCTGTGTTCGGCAGCCCTTCATGCTATAAAAAAAGAAAACAAACCACAAAAAACCAACAAAACCCCTTCCTGCTACAAAATATTTTGGAAGTCATCAACTTAAATGCCTTCTATTCTGTAGCACTGCTGCGTGGTGGTTTTTTTGGTTTTCTTTTTTCTCTCTTGAAGAATAACCTCCCACTTATTCTTACAATAAAAATAACTACTGACACACATTAAACACAATCTAGGATACTCTGCCAATCTTTGTACCAGCCACAAACACTGAACACAAGTATGAAATGTGTGTTTTGTGAGATTACAGGCAAGCCACGATGAAACACTTTAACCAAAGGAAGTGCAAGCAAAGTTATGAGGAGGAGTTACTCTCTTCTACAATCTCTTGTCAGGCATCTGTACAGAATGGTTCAGTGTTACAGGAGGTATTAGTTAGATCCCTGCACCCAAAGTGATCCTTCTTGAGATGACTACTTCCATGTAGATTGATTCAAGTTGTGAAATAAAATGGTATTAAACTGGAGTAAGATGATTTAAATCTCATTCTGTTCAGTTTGGATTATGGCAGATTTTTTCCTAGTATCTTCCAGACCCTCCTGGTGAATTCCAGATGATTAGTTAAAAGACTCAGTAGCACTAAATGTAATATCATCCTGATTAAACTCCCACCAGCTGCCCACAAAGCAATCCTCATAACAAAGTCTGCCTTCAAATTTATTTTTTTAAATATTTCCCCTTTTCAACTCAGATTTCATAAATTATGACATATATTATCAAATTGTTGAAAAGTCAACATGAAATTCTATAAAAAACAAAGTTCTTAACCAGAATCTCTTTTCTTATGAAAAGAACTTTCCTCATTCTCATTCTGTTAGCAGAATTCTGTGATTACTTACTGACCTGAAAGCCAAACCCATTATTTTTCCCAGAGCTTATTCAGGTCCACTTTCCATAAACTACACAAGTCCTGCACAACACAGACAGCTCTAATTTCTAACTAGTCAAAGTGCTCCTGTTGCTATATAAGTCCAAGTGAAGCCAAGTTTAAATAGTAATGACAGTGTTATTTGGTAATACCCAAGATATCAGATTAGATAACAAACTTTTCACTTATCACTGAATCTTTGTTTCCCTAAAGTAAGTTTGTCAGATTATTTTAAAGCTAAAATTATCCTAGATTACATATCTATTTGATTAGATAATATCTGAAGTATTATCTAACAAAAGCAATGAATATTACTTAATCAGTGCTTTTTGTTTAGTTTCTCTGAATAGTGAAATTTCATCAAAATAAAATAAAATAGAAATCATGTTATATAAAAGCTATCCATACCTTGTTTAGTGCTCACAGACACAACTGAATCAGAACCATCAAAAAGAACGCTGCCAATAACAGATAATTCAAAATCAGCCCAGAACAAACGCTGACTGAACTGATCAACTACAAGACCTACAAAGAAAAAAAGTTCAAATCAGTATAAAAAACCTGAAAAACTAATAATATTTTTATACAACTGTACATTTTTATGCTGTTCATATTCTTATGAACACAAAATATGGTGACAATGAAAAGACATGACTGGAAACTAAGAACAACAAAATTTAACACCTGCTGCTTTAACCTTCCCTTTGAGCCAACTGTGTTTTTTCATTTTCTTTAATTTACTCTTCCAAGGTCAGTACCTTTTCAGACCCATCATCCTCAGGCGGTAGAGGTATGTACCAGGTGAAAAGTAAACATAGACTTTAATCTGGTAATTTGCTCTACCAACAGAAAAAAAATATCTATTATGACAATAGATTACTAAGCAGTAGCAACATTTTGACCATGCAGTAGCACCAGTTTGACTGTGTGTTAAAAGCAAGTCATTCAGGTTTCATAGAGCCTTCCTAACCTATCCTGTTTCCACAAGTATATAATTGCGGGGTTTCTAATAGTCAATACTTCACAAGCAGTAATTAGTATGGAATTAAAAATCAAACTATTTTAATTACATTAATGCTGCAAGACTTAAACAGCAGTGTTGACAGATGCATATATTCACATATATATGAAAAGAAAGCACAAGGGTGACAGAACTCAAATGAGAACAGCAGATAATGTTATTACCCAACCTCCAGACAGTAACTAAATAGTTAAATCAAGCAGTCCATGTTTCATAACAGATGATTACAAGCTTAATATGCCATTTTAGGTAATCTCAAAAGTTTCACCCTGAAAAGATACTGATTCCGTAAAATAATTTAATTCTGAGTTTTTGAAGTCATAGTGTATTTTTAATAAGAATGAGAAAAAGTATCTTTCTATTTATGTAAGTAGGTAAGTCAGAAAAACTACATCAAAAGAAATTATACGTAATAGCAAAAATATTCCTCTTAAGGTCATAATCAGCCACAGATGAAATACAGACCAGTAAAATATGCTTACATCTGCAACTCCATTAAAAAAAAACAAAAAAACACCCTCTTTAAATGAAACACTGGTATTCAGGCATACAGCCAAAAAGAATAATTTCTGCTAAAAGATAATCACTAGGTGTCAACTCTGTGTGATACATGGTACCGATAAAGGAGAGTATTTTAGAAGCAGTCCCTACTCTCCAGCTTTGAATTATTCTTTTCATTTCAATAAGAATATTTAAATCTCAAATAACAAATAAGTAACATTCTCAATGCATCTTTCACAGTATCAGAGACAACATAACGTAAAAAAGTAGCTATATTTTGTTTTATTTGTATAGCAGTCCTATGATAGCTGTTATAATGTAAATCCTGTGAAATCAAGCCCAAATACTCAAACTCTCACCCTCTCTTACTTCAAATAGGAAAGACATATTTAGTAATACACTCAAGAGCAGCGGAACACAGCTGTTTGGTAAAATCTTAAACTTCATCTAAACAGTATTAAAGTCTCATTTGGGAGGAAATAATAAAGGCTTGGGCTCTTTCTTTGCATTCAGTTACAAAGACATGGACCTGTGTGAAATATAAGAAAAAAACCCAACAACTCCATAAATGTCTGTTTTCTACCACGAAACAACAGAAGAAAAACACAGAATTATGCCACAATTGTGTTTTCAGGCAGAAGGCATAGGAAAATGCTATACTGAGGCGAGGTGTTTCTGAAATTCCCTCTTTGCAAAGACTGCTCACTTTTGGTAACTCTGCTAATTTTCTTAATCTTCATTTTATTCATCCTTGTAAGGAATCAGAGGTCTGGCTAAATGCTTTTATGAAACTTTGCTATGGAAAATATATGAAAGAAAATTCTATGAAGACAAGCTTTTCATTTCTGCTTCTGGTAAGGTAAGAAGTAAACACGTGCATTTTCAGGTAAGGTTGATACCATTATTACCTACAAAATTCAGTAAATTCACTAATTCAGTATTGATAGCCAAAAAAAAAAGGTGAGGGAAAAATGTTCAAATACCCTTTTATGCTCAAGAAAGTGATGGCTGGCTTTGTAGGACATAACCTTGGCAATCAACTAAACTAATAATAAGAGAAAAAAAAAACAAACCCAAAAAAACCCAATCCCACCAATTAGAACCAAATCTCATGATTTGTATATCTGATATGTTCAGAATGTTTTATATATATAAACTTCAGCAAAAATTATGTAACAACTCTGATCAACATAAATTTCTGTTGCCTTTCAATTTGAATAATCAGAAGTGTCTAACTGAATTTACTATTATGTATTTTTTATTATTATTACTATTGCACTTCTTACTTACCTAAGGAGCATAAGTTTCCTATCCTCAAAGCTTTGTTTATCACATATGTAATTTCTTAAATTGCTATATTTCAATCTAATCCTGTCAATAATCCCCTTTAAGGGATGAGGATAAATTTACATACACAACACCTTAAGCCCACCTTACCATGGAACTTGACTGATGTTAAAATATTATTACTTGTTGCTGTGACAGTGGCAGTTTCTGAGACACTGAGATATTCAGACAGCATCCTCCTGAAAGAAGCCTATGTTTCAACAAATATGTGTACTGAAGTTGGACAACCTCTAATTTGCAATGCAGTAACAAATTATCGTTGTAAGTCTGAAGAGACAAATACTGCATGAGAAAATGGGTCAGGACCAAATCAGTCGCAGTTTCAAGGCAGGATACTGCTATTTAAAAGAGATGTATTTCGTGCTGGATTTATGATTTCCTTTTCATATAAATTACTTGTATCCCACCAATGAAGTCTTAATGGTAATTCACGAGATCTCAACACGCATTGTCAAGCTTCAAAATAGTTTGGTAAAACACGGAGATAATTAAGTTGTCGCTTCTGTGAATACCTCAACTTTATTTTATACCATTTTGCAGTGTATTCAGGAAAGTAACTAGAATAGGCTGTGAGATTTCAAATACATTCTTAAAAAATGTGTCTCACCACAAATTGGTGTTCCTTTAATTGATTTTGCTTGTTCAGTGTTATTGAAAAAATCCTATTTTAACTAATTAGGTGTAGTCCTTTGGTATCACTTTGTAAAATCAACATATTAAACTTTGTATGAAAGTTCAAGTCATATTAAGGTGTATAATTTGAAAACAGAGGTAAGAATTTTATTAGTAACTGCGTATGAATAACCGGAATACATATTTTTAAAAGTTTTGGTTTTGTTTTTTTTCTTTTTTGCAAACGGAGACACTAGAATTCAGCCAACAAATCTACACGAGCTAGGAAGTGACATGTAATTAGGAAAAATGGGTAAGCTGTATACCTGTCGGTCTTTGTAAATTCTTTTGAACCAATATCCTTCTCAGAGTACCATCCATAGATGATTCCTCTATGTGAGAGTGATCTCCAATAACTGTCCAGTACATCATCCTGAAAGTATTAAACATAAAAAATAAGCAGGATGCCTGTGGAGAACCTCAAAACATTTCACTGATACTACATTATCATGAGCCTTTAAACCTACCTGAAAGATGGCAGAGAACTGATCGTGATTTACATACAGGTAAACTGAGCAGAAAAGTTAAGTAAATTACTTGAAAAAGTTTAGACGTTTGTAGACATAATTTTATTTGTCTTACTCTACTTTGCATTTTTGTTCGAATTGCCAAAAGACAGTAATGTTGACACATACATACCCTTTTTTAGGATTTACAGCAATTGCATATGGTTCTCCTGCCATGCTTGTAAGGAGTCTTGTACAGTTTGGTCCATTCAGTTGACCTACGTTGATGGAGTATCTCAGACTAGTCCAATGAGTTGTATAATAGCTGAACCAATGCATTCTGGAATGATCAGTCCAGTAAATATTTCCAGCAACCCAGTCAACAGCAATACCCCTGGGTCTTTTGAATTCTGGACACTAAAAGGAACAGATGTTTAAGTTAGATTTGTGGAAATGATCTTTCACAGCAGCTGCAAAGTTACACATTTAAGTAACTTTTTACAGTTAAGTAACTTTTACCTTTAATGTAGTGAAATATCTTAACATGCTGCATTTGAAATACATAAATTCTACGTGTAGGAGATAAGCTCTAAGTGATCTGCTGACAGTTCCATTCAATGCAGAAAAACAAGCTACTGTTTTAAAACAGTTTCCCTGAGTCTAATGCTACCTACATTAAGAAAAACGCACTCAGGCATGAAGTGTCTGAACTACTGATAATGAAGCAAACAAATGTTACATACTGTAGCTCAAAAGAAAAGGAAAATCAAGAATTAAGGTTCTACAGCTATTATACTCCAAGAACTCCAGAAGTATGCTATAATGTCCCATCCCAAAGCCTTAAGTAAAAATAGTGCTTGAGACCATACTGAGGTATAGCTGCTCAGCAGTCCGCCAAGGATAAATAAAATCACTGCATTTAGACAATCACATCAAAGTACCCCTATATTCTGACCAGTACTAGTATGCAATTATAAGGATTTTTTAACTTGTTTCTCTTCCCTTGATGCTAACTGTTCCCATGTTCCACCACTGATTGAAACTAGTTAGTACAATATTCAGCTTCACATGTAAAAGAGGCTTGACTGATTGTAACTTCAAAACTATAAACTGTGGTATCTCTGTCATGATTTCACAGTTATCATTAAGGTCTTTATCCTAAAAAATGTTCCTATGGATAGAAGTTCATATTGCAAATAGGAAATATATATAAACAGGTTTCTCAAGCTCAGTAGAATTCCTGCAGAGGAGTAAAATCTGTAAAATAGGACTACCCAACTACTTCTAACATGGAATGCAGAATAACAAAAAATTCAAGACCTGCATGAACTAAATACATATACAATTATTTGCCTGTTTACCTAGAATGAGATCAAGTTAAATTATGAACAAAAATGCCTATTACTTGGCAAATGCAGCAATGGAATGTTACTAAGCTACATAACTAAAAATCAGGGAAGAAATACTAAAATAACTTGTTTTCCTCATGACACTCAGGTACCAGAGTTCCCTAATACTGCAAGACATTTGTACACTATTTTAATCATAATATAAAGGTCACCTCATTCTCTAGGTGAAATAATAGAACTGCAAAGGTGAATTTAGATACTCCATTGCTCATAAACCTCTATTCTGCAAAAATGTCACAGAATGCATACTCTAAAGACATACAGAACCCTGACTTTCTATTTAGATGAGTACTGAAGAACCAAAATCAATCACTGCATTTACAAAACAGTATTTTTTTTTATAAACAGGGTCATGGTCACTTTTTGATCAAAATAACCTATCATAATTCTTTGTTATGATATTTGCATCATATGGTTCCAGAGATACCACAAAAAATTTTTTATTACATTATCCAAGCAACATTCATGTAAAGGACACGATATCGAAAATGTGGGTATTTGCAGATAAGCACAATTGTATTTTTCACCTTACTCCTTTTAATTCTGGGTAATATTCACGCATTTGTGTCAAGAAGCCTCTCATACCTGGAGACTAAAAGGGTTAATGACACTGGCCTACAAAGAGGAACCAAACATTATCCTAGAAGGAAAGCAGCTATCATGGATAGCACAGTCCCTTGTCTTTTTCTGTGTACTGTTAATGAATCACTGTTGACAGTACAACTACATTCTTTTGTATCGGGTAAGGACGTGATGGAAGTTACCATGGAGAGTGAGAGACAGTTCCTCAAAAGCTGGTCTACAAGCAAATAAGACAAAGGAATGTCCTAAAAAGATTCCAGAACAAGGTTGGGTTGCTTATTAACACTGACATTTCATTCCTCTCAACAATACAGAAGTGAAATTTCAGTAATGCTGTGGTGCATATTAAAGATCAAATGAACAAGGATATAACAGAAAAAATGTAAAGGAGCCATCTGGTGTAAGACATAAAAAAAGAGAATAAAAATCACTAGCTGATGCTATGGCTGTGTAATTCTCAGTTGTGTTCATTAAATTTCAGCCTAGCTACATCATATTTCTGATGTGTTATGCATCTTCTCTTACTGTCTAGGAAAATTACTTACTTAGTAAATGAGCTTTTACTAAATGGCTTATTTGGATTATGTGAATTTTGAAGAATTAATTTGCATACAGAATGAGGAGGAAAATGCATGAACAAAATCACATTATTATTTTCTACAGTTACTTTAGCCCACTTTGATGCTGAATAAAATGCACTATAACTTATTAGAAAAATAAGGGCTTGAAGTCTAATTGCCTTTTACAGTATGGTATATTATAGTCTAACTACACGCTGTGTCAGCCTGATGACTTTTGATCAGAATTGCTACCTATTGTAAAAGCTGTTTTAAAAACAAAGAATTAAAAAAAGAAAAAAAAAGGAAAAAAAGAAAAGGATTAATATAATGAAACAAAAGAGGAAAAAAAAAAAAAAAAAAAAAAGCTTGGATTTGGGAACCATGCAGATTTAACAGCAGATTACAGAAAGCTGAGTTTGAATGAAGAAAATATGTCACACATGCAGCAGGAACCCATCATCTTGATGCTTAGCATTTTAACACAGAAAGACTAAATTACAAATCAAATTTATACCATAAGCACATGTTAAGCAATATTTTGTCTATTTACATTATTGATATTTTTGGTATGGCATTGCTCTGGAATAGTAAACTAATAATTTTTTGTTGCTTAAAATACCCTAGTTAAAAATAATGCATTATCTAATTATATATTATTAGAACAATATAAAAAAAAAAGAGAAACAATAATACTGGAAAACTTAGAGGCTTTTACTTGCTGAAACAGAAAATTTTTCTCAAGAGATGAGCAGCCCAATAAATGCAATGGTTCATCAAACCATCACTCTTATTACATTAGTAAAATCATCTTAAAATCCCAACCAGCTGATTCCAGAAAGAGAGGGTTTCCTAAGTACATAAAATTAATCCATACAGAGCTATACCTTTAAGATAACCCCACAAATTAGTGATATTTAGAGAAAGCAGTCTAGAAATTGTTTCCATTCACAGTGATGCACTGAATTTCACTGGGCCCTGGGACAAATGTGAATATGCATGTGAATATATCACTGGAGTGGTTAAGGGTCCTTGTTAAGCTCTCAGGACACTGAGACTGGAGGAAGCTGCTAACATGCTGACTGGATACATTACAAAACCTATGTTTTTCTTCCTATTACATGATACAATTATTTTAAAGTTCAGCTTTATGTCCTCTTCCACAAAAAACAGCACTTGAGTTCAAATGGCAAGTCATTCTGTTTTGAATATTCACCTCAGGTAACTTATATATCTCTTCCAAGGATTATTCCAGTAAATGGCTTTACCAGTTATCAGCAATTCATTTATACCGTCTTAACTCAATTAGAATGCATTCCTCTTCAGCATCTGTCAATAAACTCTGAAGAGTTTATATTTACTATTTCCTTTAATGCTTCAATTTGTACCAAGCTTAAACCCTTTTTTGCAGAAAAATAAAAGAGATACTTAAAGCTATTCTTTGAGGAAGGCTCTTGATATGCTAATTCCATGGAGCAATTTCAGTTGAGATGGATTTTTGCATTAATGTAATTACCTGAAAATGCAGGTGACTTTGTTCAAGTTTGCTGTCCTGATTTACATATCAAAGTCTAGATATAAAAGTTATAATGTAATCTGAAAAGCTATCCATAAAAAAATTTGGGTTAAAACTAAGGAATTCTCAAGCTTTTCAAAACCAAATCTAAGTGACAGTATTAAAGCAACACTATAAAACCAATTAACCCACTGATCGGTTATATATATATAAGGTAATGAGTATGAATGAGAGAATGATGAGAAAATATCCTGAATAGTTTAACACAATGAGAAAGAAATACTTCACAAATATAAATGAAATCTATCAAAGACATTTTTGGATCAGTCAGTGCATTTTTCACACACTGATTTGTAAAAAGGGTTTGTATGGCTTGGATCAAGTATCTTCATGAGCAACTACCTGCACTGGCAAAGGGAAAATGGTTTATAAAGAAAACCATAATTTTTCCAATAATTTTGAATTAAGAGGAAGTGACTAGAAAGTAATCTTGCATAACAGTGAAACAGGGATACAAAAAGCAGAAAGTATTTCAGTACTTCAGAAAAATAACAGTAATTCAAAGAAACTTTTATCTTCATTAGCTTAAACAGGGAGACATTGTCACATCCCTATCCTTGCAGAAGGCATCTGCGTATTAACCAAAACCAAATGAAATAAATAACAACCCCTGACAAAACTTCAATTTCACAAGACTTTACAAGTTCATTACTTTCTAATAATGCACTTGACAGAGATGCGTCTATCAGGATTTCCTAGGCGCAAGTACATTTCAGTGAGAAAAGTCACAGCAAACTTCAATACATACTAAAGAATCCTTCCCCAAAACTCAAATGACACACCTGACCTAGGAACATGCTAAGAACAATTTTCTTAGAATCACAGAATAGTTAGGGTTGGAAAGTATCTTAAGATCATCAAGTTGCAACCCCCCTGCCATGGGCAGGGACACCTCACACTAAACCATGTCACCCAAGGCTCTGTCCAACCCAGCCTTGAACACTGCCAGGGATGAAGCATTTTCACAGCTTCCTTGGGCAACCCATTCCAGTGCCTCACTTTCTACTTTAGATTTACTTCCATACACTTTCTACCAATAAAACCTGGATCATCTTGTGCTGAGAAGTGTTGTTTTATAACCTGTCTTCCCATAGATATGCTATCACAGACACAAGGTATCTTCAGTCCATTGCTGTCTACATCCTCAGGCTTTTTGCCCTTCTGGCATTGAAGGTCAGGAATGTCAGCTGTTTGCAAAGGAAATATCTCTGGATGAAAGCTACTTAGAAGTGGCTTCAGGCGTGTAAGAGTTGAATGACAGATGAAAGATTAGTCTCTTGTTGCTACTGCTGTTTATTCTGCTGGGTACATAAAAGTATTCATGCTATGTAAGGTCATCACTGCTACCTCTCCTAAATTTAAGGGAACAGCCAGAAAGATGTCATTTCTAACCTGATTTATTACTGGCTAAGAAAACCCTAAAAACTCCACTATGTCACCACATTTAAGTAAAAAAAACCCTAAATTTACAGCATTATAGAAACATGAATTTAAAGAATGATCACATTGTTATCTTCACTACACACACTAACACTTCCTTGAGAATTTTGTAGAAATAGACAAAATGAGTATCAACCTGCATCTATTTTCAAGTAAAGACCACTTGAAAATACCCTAGGTTATAAAAAATCTCATTTCTGTTGTAAAGTGCAAAATTACATCTATGTTTATTCAAAAGAAGATACAATCCTGTTCAACATATAAAGGAATAAATACATACTGTTATAATTTTTATATGTTTGTCAGAGCTTTGTTAATATTATTGTTTATATGGTCACTATACAAATCAAGCTTGCCTTTGGCCTATCTACATTTTCTGTCTTCCAAGCATTTTGCAACTCATGCCTTTCTTTAAACCATGTGTTGCTTACGAACATCTATAATAGCATCTCTTGATGGTATAATCTTTCCAAGCTTCTCACATACTAGTTATTTCTCTGCAGAAAACTTTTTTAAATACTACAGTTGTGTTCTCTTAGAGACCCAAACAGGTCTATCGGTCTTGAATGGAAATGCCTTAGAAGACATATACACCATTTGAATAAAATTGTTCTCAGGTAGACATTTTAATGTTATAGACATTATAATATTATAGACAATTAGAAAAGAAAAATATAATAAATTTGTATTATGTGAGCTTTGATTTTGATCACTTACTATCAAGCCGCTGTTACTTTGCCTTCTCTCCCGGTCATGAAGTTTTCCATAGAAAATCCCTCCTGGATTAAACTGAGTACTCCAAACAATCATGTCCCCTTGAAAATATGCATCTATTCCAGTTATCCTTGAATTATGTTCAATATGTGATATTTGCTGACGAACATCACTGTAGTTGAATGGATATGCAAAACCCACGATGTCAGTGTCATTAGCAACATAGAGAACTTGATCTTCAGAGCCTAGAGATTATTGTAATGAAATAAAAATAAGGTAAATATCAAGCAATGCAAAATCAATAGTTTTCACTCCAGTAGCTTTTTGGTGTTTATCTTATATAATTTCTGTTATAATTTCTTATGTTAAAATTATTTTCTGATTGTTGAAGACAGCAAAACCACTCACACTCTGGACAATAAATACAACCCTTCATACTATGTGTATTACTTCAGTGCTCTCCAAGCTAACACTATGACACTTACGGCTATGTTTTAAGGAATATATAATAATTTGACCACCTCAAGCAGTGTATAAAAATAGGGGATATTATGCATTAAGCCCAATATGAATCGCTATATATTTTTCTATGCATATTGTGTCAAGAGGGTCCAAAATACGTATCTATTAAGGGAACACAAAGTTGCCATTGAGCGTTATTTGAAATTGTTTAATTGGAAATTAGAATTTGAATGATCCTGTACTTAGTGAAGGCAGTGAAATTTTGAAATTGACTGTAATATGAGCAAACTGGATGAAAGTTGCTACAGAACATATGCAGTTGTGTCTTACATCTCCTTATATTGCAGATTGTGAAGATGGATACTTGTGAATAGGTGGTACTAATGGATACCTAGCCACCATCTTGATTCAAGTGTTGTAAAGTATGTTATTCATAAAAAAATGCTCTCTGGTAACTATTCATTAAGTTTTGAGAAAGTTTCAAATCTGATTAAACCATTAAAATGCACTTGCAATTTTGTAATTTTCCAATTTATATCATATTTATCTATACATAATCAAATTATAATAATGTCTATCTGGCACATTTTCTCCTTAGAAGTATGAAATACCAAAAATAATTTGTTCCCTCACTCTTGCTAAATACAAGAAAAAAGAGGAGTTCCATTAAAGCAAGTATCAACAAGGGAAAGAGGGAAACATTAACTGTATTACAATGAAAATGAAGCTGTGAAAAATTCAGATGTAGGATAATGATTCCCAGTTTTTTAAATTATAACCCCTCAGAATTCTATCTGTATTTCTATAATAACAAGCCACTATCTACAAAGCTTGTTTGTTCCCATGTCATAATCTGAATGCTTTTGCGGCAATACGCAATGATGCTAAATCCTGATAAAGTCCACATTAAATAGAAGAAATTACTAATGATTCACTGATATAATCTTCCCATGGTAAGTTTGATTCAAGAGAATGTGAACAACGCATGTTAGAAACCTATCACCATCTAACTACCCAGCATGGGCATACCTACATTCCTGACTGGTGTGCTACAAAGAAGGAAGAAATGGATTTAACATGATACAATCTATTACAGTTCTAGGATGCATGTCCACAATAAGTGCTTACTGACCATAAGGTTCAGATCGTGTACTGCTCATAGTTGTGCACTAGTTATGCACAGAAACATATAACAAGCCACATCTTCTAACTTCAACACTCACTCTGCACTGAAGACTCCAAGTGTTGGCATAAGTCAAATTCACACCAAAATCTCACTCAATTGCAGGTGAGACATTATAATATTTGCAGTTATTCAGATACAGATCCATAAAGATTATTTTAACTTTACTCAGGCACCTGGATTATTGCTTGTTTCATTATGATTAGCAAGTTAACTAATACCCAGACTTAACTATTACCTCTACTTTGTGCAATACCTCTGCCTTATGAAAGGCAGAAGTAACCTCTATGTGTGCGCACTACTTCACCTTCACTAGACCATGATCTAGGCAGCTGATTTGTATGAGGAGTGTATTCTTAGGTGACTGTACTTAGAAAAACTCCACTTAAATGACTTCTACATGATTTCTCAACAAGGCAAAGCAAAACATATTAACTCCAAATACTACTTATTTCTAAAGTTCTAAAACATGTTTCTATGAAAGTTAATTCTTCTCAAGGTTCTGAAACTGCACCAAAATGCTTACATGCTTACTCATATAAAATCTCTGTTTTTCTTATCTGTTTATCTTTTTGTAAATAGAGATGTAGTAGAGACGGAGTTGGACATGGACTTTCATATTACATATTCTCATTTACATGGAAGTGGCAAGAATTTACTGCTTATGGAAATGAAAGGTAAATCTGAGTGGTTTTGGGAATTATTTCTGTGCACTACTCAATAAATATTTATATAAAAATAAACTGTATATGCAACACATCAGTGTTCCCAACCATGTTCATAACAAATTATTTAGTACTATCTATTTTGATTTTTATAGCCTTACCTTTTGCTATGCAACTGTTATTCCTCTCCTTATAATTTTTCTCACATGCACATTTGTACGATCCCTTAATATTATTGCAGTGTTGGGAGCAGGCACCAAATGCCATACACTCATTGATATCTATGAGGAAAAGAATTGTGATTTATACACCAATAGTTTAATAAACTATTATTTAACATGTTCAGAAAAATCAATGCAGATGAACAAAAGGAACTCATAAGCATTGGTGTTATCTTGCAACAGTATAAAGAAGCGCTCTGCAATTATCACTAATGTTATTTCCACTGCAATCAAAGTATCTCAAAAAATTTTTATCTTATTTCTCCATCCTTCCTACATCAACCTGTTATCATCAGACCTTGAAATCAACTTTGAGAATGAAAATATCTGCTACGATTATCTCCAACATACTTACCTTTGGTACTGTTAAAGCTACATGACTATCCCTTACTGGAAAAAGCTTCTGTGTATACCTTTTGCTTAAGAGCCAAAGATGGAATTTTTGTCTACAAGTATACATTCACTTTGATAGTTCCACTAAAGTGATCTTCACATTTTTCATAAGTTATTGCTCACCAGTAAAGAAAATAAATTCACAACCCATTCTTTGGGAGAGTAGATTTATCTTACCTTTCTGATAAACAATTCCATTATAACAACTGTGCCTCTTTTTCCTGACCAGTGTGCCATCATATATATTAAGACTGCATCTTCTAAGGAATTTTACTTTCAATATGTTATTTTTATTTCAGTTTTTGTTTATGCATCTTCATTATTTTAAACATCTCAAAATATTCTCATATACCAATTTAAGCATCCCAATTCCTCAGTTAAATAATCCACTAGACCTTAAACCACCCATTTACCGCTTAAATCATAAAATCATTTTATAGTCTACATTTAGACATTCCCAACCAATGTTAATATTTGATAACCTTTCATAATAAAATGTGTAAATCTACACCCTGTAAATCCTTTCTGTTTCTCCTCTTAATGGGATTTCTTAATCCTACAGCTATGAGTTTTTACTCGACAGAGAACAACTATGTGATATGTATCCCTTTCTCCAGCATAGAAAATTGACAACGCAGATGATTTTTAATACTGTATAGAAGGGGATGATGGAAAAGACCTGTACCTTCACACTGTCTGTTCCTCTTGTTTCTCTGAAATCCAGGTTTACAGTGACACAGAAGGGATGTTTTTGTTTGATTACAGTATGCATCATCTCCACAAGGATTCACATTATCTTCACATGTATATTCAGCGATACCTAAGCATAAAAAAAATGTCTAAAAAACTGCTACAGATTTGTTTAAATTGGTAAAAATGAGACCTAAGATAACAACCACAAATAACAAATTTATCTGTTAAAAGAGTATCAGATAAATTTTACATAAATCTGTGACATTACAGTGTATACCTAAATATGTGCATAAATTGACTGTATTTAATTGAGATACTTCATTTCACATCAAGAATTCACTACTAAAATTTATCTTGTTTCTAATATGAAATAAAATGCCATCAACTTACAGCTAAGCTATTTCAAAAACGCAAGAACTACTCTAAAAACTACTACAACCTAAATTGCTATAAAATTTGCCTTCCTCTTGAGGTAGGTCAAACAGAATAAACTCTTTCTTTAACTAAACCCCCCACAACTTTAACTGTAATTAACTGCTTTGTTGTTGAGTAAATTTTGCATGGATGAAAGTATCAGTTAATTATTTCTTTTCTGCTACAATCACAAAAACATATCTTGTCAAACTCACTTATTTTGCAGTCTTGCTCATCTGAACCATCTCCACAGTCATCAAACCAATCGCACTGTAACTCCATTGGAATACATTTCTTATCATTACAAGCAAACTCATCTTTTTTACATGGTCTTGCTTTATATGTGATTTTATCTATATAATTGCAAATTAATGAGAAAAAAATAAATCAGTATTTAAAATTCTTAGATTACTTTAGACACATACAAATGGGAATGACCATGAAGCATTAAGGAACTGAAAATTATTTCTGGCTTAATTTCTTTCAATTTCAAATTCTGATCTACTAACCTCCAGTTAAGCTTTACTGAAGGACAAGCAGATCTCTGTAACACAGTTTGCCTTCAAGTTGTTTTCTTTGATCTGAATGCCTTGAAAGGTAATGTCACCTACCGCAATGATCTTCATCCGAGTTATCACCACAGTCATCAACCTCATTGCAAATCTGCTCAGGTCGTAGACAAACCCTGTTGTTTCTACATCTGTATGGCCTTGTTGGAGGGCATGGAAACTTTACTATACATTAAAAAAAAAAAGAATCAGCTATTAAAAAGCTAGAATTCTTGACCCTTCCTTAATATCTCCTTATCAAAGCAATATGTAGCTATGGGAACACAGTTGTATATGGCATATGAATGGTACTTGATTTTAACTTCTAGTATCTAATGCAATAACACTTTAACAATGTTTACAGTATAAATTCTTCATTTAGGAAATGAAATTATTTTGTGTGATAAGCCTAATTACACTTTTTTTTGAAAATCAGTAGCATGACAGAAATAAAACACAGGAAGTAGAACGCTTAATGCTGATCAGTATTTCAATGTAGAAGTAACTTTTTCTCATCTCTGCATTTTCTACAAAAAAATTAATTTCTCACAAAATACCTTATGTGAAATTACTTGAACAGGAACAACAGAAAGCTATATCCCACATTTCAAGCTAATCTTCTAAAATAAAATAAACTTAGACACTGATGTCCTTATACATTTATGTACACTGGATTTCATTTCTTGCTTTATCACATAAAACCACTGAAAAATGTAATGCCATACCACACATTTCAGCAACTTCATCAGAGTTATCTCCACAGTCATCCTCGCCATCACAAACCCAAAAATGAAGTTTGCAGAGGGAATTGTTGCACAAAAATTCATCAGCTCTACATATATTTCCCCCTGGGAGGAAGAAAAAACAGAAAAAAACCCCCCAAAAAACAACCAACAAAACAACCAAACAAAAAACAAACCAGAAAATGAAAGACAAAAGAAAGAATGTTAATTCTTGATAAAACCAATACAACCACTTATCATATACTATCTGCAGAGAATGACACACATTTTAGCATAAGTAAATGTATAAATATCAAATGAAAGGGTTTGAAAGGCAGAGAGAAGTTTTAATTTAAAAATCCCTTTCTTGACCACACACATCTTTCACTTTCATGACTATTAGCTAGGATTTACCTATTTGGCCGGACTACAAAAAGCAGTTATCAAAAACCGACACTCAAAACTCAGTCACAAAAACCAAATCAAACCAAATAAACAAACAAAAAAACCAAACCAAAAAAAACCCCCCAAAAACCCAAGCCACCATTAATTTGTGCTATTAGAAAATGATCCAAATGGGTTAAAGCCCAGCCGGTAACTTAGAACCACGCAGCCACTCGCTCACTCCCCCCACTTCTTCCTGCCCTGCTCCTGGAGGGATGGGCCGGAGAATTGAAAGAACATAACTCCCACGGGTTGAGATAAGAACAGTCCAGTAACTAAGGTATAACACAAACCGCTGCTGTTACCACCAATAATAACAATGATAAGGGAAATAAGAAGGGGAGAGAATACAACCGCTCACCACTTGCAGACCAATACCCAGCCCGACCCGAGCAGCAATCTGGGCCTTCCGGGTAACTGCCCCCAGTTTATATAGTGGGCATGACGTGCTGTGGTATGGAATACCCCTTTGGCTAGTCTGGGTCAGGTGTCCTGTCTCTGCTTCCTCCTGGCTTCCCCTCCTCCCTGGCAAAGCATGAGACTCAGAAAATCCTTGATCAGAGTAAACATTACTGAGCAGCAACTATAAACATCGGTGTTATCAGCACTGTTCCCAGGCCAAAAGCCAAACACACAGCAGTGCACCAGCTGCTAAGAAGGAGAAAAATGACTGTTACTGCTGAACCCAGGACACAGAAATATGATCAATCTTGTGAAAGACCATTTCAGTCCAGGTTTGTTTCATATGAATGTCTGATCTTCCAACTCCACCCCTCTAAGTGACAAATTGTGCTCAGAAGAGACAAAGTGATTGCAGTCCCTTAGACATGGGGTAGCATTTTTTTCTTCTGAGGAGTAATAGGGGTGGCCAGGCTTGTAACATCCCCATCAACTATAAATTCTGTAATTAGGGAAGATCTAGCCATACAGGCACAGAACAGATAAAGACTAGGTGATCTCTAACAGTCTCTTCCTTTTTGTATCTTCTGAAATTTCTCAATAGGATATTCACTTAACACAGAAGGCAGCACAAATAAGTTCTTCCATGTAACTTCAATATTGATTTAATTGTCTAACATAATGAAAGAGAGAGTGAGAGAAAACATTTTAAGCTGGAGTGCTCAAGCTTTAAAAATTGGTTCAAGATGGATTCAGTTTTAATATGTGTAGCAGTAAGAAGGCATTTTATTTCAAAATTATTACTAAATTTTACCATTACCAATCAACAAAGTTATGGAAACTTCTTGAAATAAATTTTCTGTATTACACTCTTCATGGTAACTGAATTCTCAGTTTCCTGAGAGGAGTGTAAAAGAAATAAAGCTGTGCACCTGCAGAGGAGGAAATAATTAAATTTTATATGATAACACCAAAACTCTGGCTGTGGCTTACCTCAGTGCATTACACCAACCCCAATATTTACATCAGGCTCCAATGGCTTTTTACTTATTCATTCAGTGCCCTGTTCACACCCCATTAAAATCAAAAAAAGGCACTTGTTTTCCTATACAGAGTTCACAATGTTTTAATTTTTTTCCCGCCAGAATATTGACTTGCATGAAATACCTACTGTGTAAGAGAATGTTGGGAACTCTCACTCTATGTTACCAAATATAATTAACTCCGACTGCAGATATAACTTGGGAACATTAACAGAAATATTCTTTATTATTATCCAAGAAAAATATATGAAATTCAAGTATTCTTCATTATGAAAGACATGAATATAAATAATTGTGTGTGTGTAATGACAATATAACCATAATTCTAGTTGTATAATAAGACTGAAAAGAGCTACATTTATTAATATGAACGTTGGGCTACAGACAAATATCATGGAGCCTGTTTTAGAACGCTGTAGAGTGAAACTCCATTTATGTCTGCTGTATTTCCAAAGAGGAAAAAATTAGTTATCAAACTGGCATTTGTTTCTTGTGATTGCTCTGCCTGTCATAATTCCTTCAGAAAACAGATTTCTGTAACAGAAATCATAATTGTGACATAAATGCAAAGTATTACAGCAATAACCAACTAGGCAAAAGGCTTCTTATTGCATTGTGAGCAATTTGCAGATCACAGAAACTCCATTATGCTAGCCAAAGAATAATAATGTGGGTTTCAGATAAATAAGCACTTTTCTATTTACTTACACTTCATTTGTTTTTAAAGAGATACAGTCCAGATATTTTAAAAGCAGTTTTAAACTGGAGTAGAACTTTTTTAAAAACTTTATCTCAGTCTTCCTAAAATAATGCATTCTTCAACACTTCAAAAGATGATTTCTCTTTGCATCTAAACATATCTGGAATATTCTTCCCACTTTCTTCATTTTCTGATCTGTTTCAAAATTAATCATCTCATATAACTTCTTTTTTTCCTAGCGGCAAGTGTTGCTTAACGAACTTACAACAAAATAAGCAAAGGATATTTTACTTGGTAACTGCTGCTTTATCTCTGATTATTATTCTTACTTATTATTGTACTGTGCAATGCTTTTGAAGTTACACACATATATGACTGTAGATGACTAACACTGAGAACTACTCACTTACTTAAAAGAAAAGGAAATGAAAAATCTGGAAAAAACTAAGAAGCTGACAAAACACTGAGTCAAATTTTGCTTTTAAAAAAATCTGACTAAGAATTTCTGTTTGTCACACTTATTGAACTATGAAAATTAGATCAAGAGATGTATTTCTCAAACACATATTTGGAAGCTTAATCACAAGCATGAGGGTTTGAGCATAATGTTTAATGTCCTATGAACGAACTTATGTGCATAGTTCTCTCTAAAGAGAGTGAGAATTCAAAATGCAGTTTTATGGATTCTTAGTTGCAACATTTCATCTCCATAGAAACAGAGAAACAAAATAACACCCTAATGTCTGCTGGAGGGACACCACAGCAGGGCATAAACAAGCCAGAAGGTTCCTGGAAGATGGTGGTACCACCATCCTTCTCCAAGTGATAGAAGAGCCAAAAAGCAAAGGTACCATGCTAGACCTTGTTCTCAGCAACAGGGAGGAGCTGGTGGGAGATGTGAAACTCAAGGGCAGCCTTGGTTGAAGTGACCATGAAATGGTGGAGCTCAAGATGTGTAGGGAAGCAAGGAGGGTGAAGAGCAAGCTCATTACCCTGGCCTTCAGAAGAGCAGACTTTGGCACTTTCAGGCACCTGCTTGGTGAGTATTAAGGGATAAAGCCCTGGAGAAGAGAGGAACCCAAGAAAGCTGGTTAATATTCAAGGATTACCTCTTGCAAGCTCAGAAGGAATGCATCCCAGCAAAGAAGAAGGCAGGCAAAAAGGCCAGGAGGCCTGCATGAATGAACAAGATTCTCCTGGACAAAAAAAAAAAAAAACAACCCACAAAAAGGAAGCCTACAGAGGGTGGAAGCAAGAAAAGGCAGCCTGGGAGGAATACAGAGAAATTGTTTGAGCGGCCAGGGATCAGGTCAGCAAAGCTAAAAGCCCTCACAGAATTAAGTCTGGCTGGGGACATCAAGGGCAACAAGAAAAGCCTCTATAGGTACGTCAGTAATAGAAGGAAAACTAGGGAAAATGTGGACCCTCTCCAGAAGGAAACAGGTAACCTGGTTACCTGGGACATGGAGGAACCTGAGATACTTGACATTCTTTTTCTGCCTTGGTCTTCACTGGTAAGTGTGCCAGCCACACTGCCCACCTCACAGAAGGCAAAGGCAGGGACTAGAATGAAGAACTGCCCTCTGTGGGAAAACATCTAAGTAACGTGAAGGTACAGAAGTACACGAGGCCTGAACAGATGCATCTGTGGGTCCTGAGGGAACTGGGAGAAGTGGGTAAGCCACTTTCCATTCTATTTGAGAAGTTGTGGCTGTCCAGTAAAGTTCCCACTGACTGGAAAAAAGGAAACATAATCTCAGTATTTTAAAAGGGAAACAAGTGAAAAAAGGAAGACCTGGGAAACTATGGGCCAGTCATCCTCATCTCAGCATCCAGCAAGCCAATGGAGCATATCCTCCTGGAAACTATGCTAAGGCACACGGAAGATAAGAAGGTGGTTGGCAACAGCCAACATGGCTTCACAAAGTGAAAACCGTGCCTGGCAAATTTGGTGCCCTTCTATGGCAGGGTTACAGTACTGGTGGTACTGGAAGAGCAAGTGATGTCATCTACCTAGACTTGTGCAAAGCATCTGACACTATCCCACATGACATCCTTGTCCCCTAACTGGGGACACATGGATTTCACAGATGAACCACTTGGTGGATAAGCAATTGCCTGGACGGTCACACTTAAAGAGCTTCAGTCAACGGCTTGATGTCCAAGCAGAGATGGGTGACAAGCGCTCCTCCTCAGGGATTGGTACTGGGACCAGCACTGTTTAACATCTTTGTCAGTGACATGGACGGTAAGATTGAGTGCACCCTCAGCAAGTTTGCCGAGGATACCAAATGGTTGACATGCTGGATGGAAGGGATGCCATCCAGAGGAACCTTGACTTCAGAAGTTGGCCCATGCAAATATCATGAAGTCCAACAAGTCCAAGTGCAAGGTCCTGCACATGGGTTGGCGCAGTCCCAAGCACAAATACAAGAAGGGCAGAGAATGGCTTGAGAGCAACCCTGAGGAGAAGGATTTGGGGGTGTTCGCTGGTAAGCTCAACATGACCTAGCAATGTGCACTCGCAGCCCAGAAAGCCAACCGTGTCCTGGGCTCCATCAGAAGAAGCATGACCAGCAGGTTGAGGGATGTGATTCTCCCCGTCTTCTCTCATGAGACCCCACTTCGAGTACTTCGTCCAGCTCTGGGGCCCCCAAAATCACAAGGAAGAGGTCAAAAGAGGTCACAGAGCTTTCATTTCATCACTCAGAATGGCCAGGGCACCACTAAATTATAATATGTGTTAATAAAAAAGCCGATAAAGTAAGCCCTTTAAAGAAAAGTGTCTCTTGCCTTGGTCACAATTTTCTTCATCGCTGCCATCCACACAGTCATGGATCCCATCACAAAGCCATCTGACAGGTATACAGTAGGCCTTGTTTTTGCATCGAAACTTATCTTCTTTACATTCTGTTATACAATCCATCTGTGTGAATACAGATACGAATGAAGTATTAATGAACAAGAACTGCAACATACTTAAGACAGAACAAAATTTACCAATGCTGGTTTTTATTGCATTGTGTATTTAATACAATAAAGGTGTCCTTGACAATACAATGTACAATTTAAATAGCTACTGAAGTCCAAGTGAAATTGTAATCACACCTTACATGTGTTCTGGTGTTACTTCTTTACCTTCCTTAATATTAGCAATGGGAACAATGGCTACATTTACATTTCTGAAGTCAACTGTCCTACTAGAAATGATCCTTTATACTCTAACTGGCACCTTTATGGTTCTGAGAAATAACAGAATTGGTATTTTTTCCTGAAGTTGTTCATGAAAGTGATAATTTTTTAAAAACATATCAACAGTGCAACAGCAGGAAGAGCATGGTACGAAGGCCCATGAAGTCTGAGGTGCCTGCTAGGACTGTATGAAATGAATCTAGAGGACAGAGGGAGGCAATTGTGATACAAACATCTCCACGCTGTCAGTACAAAGCGTTCCCTGAAGTAAACCCCCCCAAGAACCACACTCAGGTTTTGACCTAAGGGACACAATTTTCTTTATTATAACAAACATAATGCAGTGTAACCACCAAGAAGCAAAAATCATGGGACTGTTATCTGACAGTGTTCAATGGATGCAAAAAACCACCCCAAAACATTTGCCCTTTTAATTATGTTTAGATCTAAAACTGTTAATGAATTTCATGTCAGAAAGTAGGTGAGGAAAAAAAAAATCAACAGAAATTTGTCACCTACCTCATCAGATCCATCAGTACAGTCATACTCTCCATTGCATTTCAAAGATGCTGAAATACAGCCTCCACTTGCACACACGTACTCACTTGAAGAGCATGTTGGAGATGCTGATTACAAACACATATTTTAGCATTAAGAAAAAGACAATTTATAAATAAGTTGGTTTATAATTTGTTTTCATCTGGTTAACATACTGAGTAAACATCTATTTGTAGAGCTTTCTCAAACTACTTCGTAAACTACTCCTATTTGACAAAACTGGATTGTTGCATCATAAGTAAATTGTATAATGATAGTGAAAGGATATTTCTATTTTATCACTAAGAATTGTTTTTGCATACCTTGCTACTTCTAGTGCCTAAGGAATCTTGATTTGTTGATTTATTTTATCGTTATTTCATTCTGATTTAGTCCTTACTTAATTTTATTTCTCAGCATTATTGAAAACAATACCTGGTTCACAATTTTTCTCATCCTCCCCAAGTTTGCAGTCTTCATGACCATCACATTTCCATTTTGCAGAGATGCATTGACCATTGGAACACTGGAACTGATCCCTATAACAGCTTGTTTCACAATACCTCTGGTACAATGAAAAAAAAAAGTATACACAAGATAAGAGAGTTTAATATAAACACTGGTAAATATACAGCTGATCACAGAAGTTACAGTCAATATTCCTTCACACTATGAAATACAGTCAGCCTTATAAAAAAAATATATATTTGTATATACAATTTCTGAAAGGTGGCTTGCACCCTCTAAGTAGATGGGAACCACCTGAGCAGCAAAGAAGGTACAAAAGTGACATGAATGAACAGAAAAATAGCAAAGTCTTATCTAGTGAGTTTATGCTAAACAACAAATAGCCTACACTGTTTTCTTGAAAAAACCAAAACAAACCCCAAACCACAAACCAAACCAAAACACTGCTATGTGTAGAAAGAACAGTTCCCCAACCAGGACACAAAATATTTAAAGGATGGGAAGAGGTCCAAATTATTGCTAGGATAAAAAGATGTAGACTATTGTTAAACATGACTTGATTTTATTTGTACGTTCTCTTTTTAGGATAACTATTTCAATAGATTTAGGTTTAATGAATTAAAGACATTTGTATCTATGGATCGTGTAGAATCATCACTGCTGCTTTCTAAAATATTCATGTGTGGGAATCCATTCTCCAAAAATATAAACCTACTTATATGCTAAAGAAGTATTTTTCCTGGAAAAAGCCTACCTCATCTGAGCCATCTGCACAGTCATAGTCTCCATCACACCAGAATCTTGCTGAAACACAGTCTCCATTTGCACAGAGAAACTCTTTCAAAGTGCAGGTTTGAGGCTCTGAATAAAGAGAAGTAACAACCCTAGGTTTATTAGCATTTCTATAAAATATTTAATACATAAAACCCCGAATTACGTAATGAATGACTGTATCAAAGTCAAAACTTGCAAACTGTGAGGCTTTGATTTTTTTTTTTCCCGTAGGATGGTGTTTCAAATAAAAATCTGTTTTCCAGAAATCAAGTATGGGAGGAAGCATGACAATATTCTCCTGACAAAATTGTTAGATTTAACAGAATGAGAATTTGTAAAAGTCAATGGATAGGATAAAAGAAACCACTGTTGTCAATTTGTTAGAAAATAGAAAAGAAGGAAAAAAAAAAAGGTAAGGATACCGATGGAATTTTCAAATAATTTTAGGGAAACAGAAGGCAGATGTTAGATAAAAAAAACCAACAAAATAATCCAAAACAACAACAGCAAACCCAAACAAAACCAAAATCAAAACAAAAAAAAACCACCACAAAAAAACAAAAACCAAACCAAACCAAAAATGAACAAAAAAACCCAAAATCAAACAAAAACAAAACACAACCAAAACCCTAAGGAGTTTACAAATGGATAGGAGACAGTAAAGGTTGCAAGGCATGTAGGACATTTTGTAATAAATGGGTATGTTATTCTACTCCCTGGGAAGAAACAAAACACAGGGAGGTCTGAAGTCATTATAAAAGGCAGGTGCAATAAATGGGAAGAGTAGGCACAAAACTAATTCAAGATATAGGCAAAGAAAACAGGAGAAACAGGCTGCAGGGAGTAATGGAGTAATCCTGAGAAGGTGAGATTGTCTGTTTCAGCCTATTTACTTCACTGCACAGCTGTGCAACTTTGGTACTGCTGCCACAAAAACACTGGCAAAGGGAGCAGTGTGGAAGATTCCCCAGTACAATAATATGTGCTTTCCTCCAGAAAATGAGGACCACTACTGAAGACACTGGAAAAAATGAAGTTGATGTCTGGACTTTGGACCATTAAATTAAACAAAGGCAAAGAAGTAACAGTGACCGAGGAGAACTTAAACAAGTCTCTGCATGCAATTTAAACTTTGCCAGTCAGAGACCTTTGGGAAAACAGGACTGAAAAAACAAACAAGGATTATTTGTGGGATTATTTCCATCACAGTAAATCTTGCAGTATGCAAATAATGTAAAATCAAGAATAAGGATTAGTTAGTAAGATCTTTTCAACAGAGAGATGGGAAAAGAGTCAAGCATATGGTAAATGGCAGTGACTAAATCAGTGGAGCAAGGGTAAAAAAGAAAGAGGAAAGATTTGAGAGGAGACAGTACCAATGGACAGTAATGGACTAGGTAATGCTAAAGGGTCATTTAGCTTGTTATGGATGGTGCAAGCATGAATGCTTTTGAAAAACGCACCATTAGTGATCAAGGAAAGGAAACATAACATTAAAAGCTTCCAGTTGAGATTTGTTAAGTACCAGTATGAGAATATACGAGACATGAGTTGCACAGATCTAAAGTTGAACTTCGTGCTTTTCCTGCATTTATAAAAATCAAAAACTGTTTCAAGAAAGGAACCATTTTAAAGAACCTTTCAGTCATTTTTCTTCTTTCTTGACTTCATAAAAAATGTCAAAATGACCCTGTTTGTTTGAAAGTTGTTGGGAGAAATTTCATTTTTTTTAGGCAGGAACAACTTTTCATTATGAAGCTGTAGGAAAGTCATAATAAAGCAGATCTATATCAATTGCATCAGTTCACCAGCAATATCGTATTTAAGCAAATCAAAAGTTGCCATTTATACAGATTCTTAGATTATACACATACTACTTCAAATTATTTTCAAAGCAAAAGCTAATTGTATAAACATTAGCAAATCCCTGACATTTGATTCTTTTTGTTGTCAACAGGCCAGGAGGAGGAATTTCACAATATGATATATTATGTAAAAGAAATACTTTGTGGGGAAAGTAATTCACATGCAAATACATTTGTTATGTTTCTGTACTGATTTGAAAAATATAAGCAAATACATTTTCTACACTGCTAATGAATTATTTATAAACAGATCTGATTCTGGAAAAATGTATACAATGAGCTAACTTCTCAATTCTCTGCTTGCAAGAAATATTTCTCTGCAGCTGAAATACATCTCTGTGATTTACATATGAACACAGAAGAGTACTTTCCCATCATTGCTCAGACTGAAAAGAATAAGTATTAATAGACTTCTGTATAACCAATGAAGGACAGCATCATTCAGCTTTTGCTTTATAAAAACAGTGAACCTCCTTCTTGAAAAAAAGCATTTTTTGAATTATTAGAAAGAATTTCATTTGAAACACAGCACATAAGATGATCAACTTCTTTCACATTTTAAAGTCTGAAAATAATCTGTAGTGTCAATAGACATTTGTCATCAACTTAAATGGTAGCAAGGAAAGGATCTCATGAGAAACATTTAAAATTATTTCATATTTGGGGTTCAATTTCCCATTTAATAGACATAGATACTGCACTAAGTCATGAACTGAAAGCAGTTTTTAGGAGGCTGATGTACTGATATATAAGTCTAAGGGAAAAAAACGCAACTTTTTCTTCTTAAAACATGAAGTTTGAAGTTACAGTGTAATTTTTACCTGCATTTCTGCAGGATAAATGTGTTTGCTCCTTGTGAGAATTCTATGTCTTGTAACAGCTGTTATAAAGCACTCTTTTAGAGAAATAATTTGTACCTTATTTGTACAGTACATAGAAAAAGTAACAACAATACACACATGGGATATGAGCACCTCAACCAAGATGAGTAAGTGTACATTGACCTGCTGATTAATCCTTGCATTTGGCAGATCACAATCATTTATAGAGACTGGGGGACATACAAAGGCCACACTTTCTTGCGATGAATGAGCATTCATCAGATTTACTACTAGATAGTTGTGCTGGCTTTGAAACCTTTCAGTAAACTAAGACAGAATATCCAATATGATAAACATAACAGCAAAACTATTATCATGAGTTAACCCTACAGGGCAGCTAAGCCACATACAGCTACTCAGAAGGGTAAAGGTTTGAAAATTTGTGAGATGAGATAAAGATAGTTTAATATATAAAGCGAAAGTTGTGTGCACAAGCAAAGCAAACTAGTCATTCATTCACTACTTCCCATAAGCAAGCTGGTGTTTATCTGCGTCCAGAAAAGCAGGGCTTCATCATGTATTATGGTTGGGAAGATGAATGCCATCATTTGCCATTCATCAGAGTTCTGAACATCCCCCCTTCTTCTTTCTGTTCCCCAGCTTTTCACTGCCGAGTGTGACATCCCATGGCATGAAATATCCCTTTGGACTGTTAGGGTCAGCTGTCCTGGCTGTGTTGCCTTCCAACTTCTTTTGCACACCCAGCCTATTCACTGGTGGGGTGGGGGTGAGGAGCAGAAAAGGCCCTGACTGTATAAGTGCTGCTCAGCAATAACTAAAACATCAGTTTGTCACCAACACTGCTTTGGTTACACATACAAAACAGAGCACCACAGGAGATACTATGAAGAAAATTAAATCTATCCCAGCCAAAGCCAGTACATATGACAAAAGAGTAGAGGAGGAAAAAACAAACCCACCCTTCCTTATTGGAATTACAATTCCAATAGTCTATTACAATACTGCTAAAAACTCTAACGTGGACAATCCTGCAACATGAATGCCTGCAAAGCCAATTAAAGTTGGTCATAGATGTTTTTTTCCCCCACACACTTAATGTGGCATTCAGCAAAGATTTTCTTTACTTCTTTTAAGTAACATGTATTTAGCATTGTATTTCACCAAAACAAAGACAACACTTGTTCTTTGTTAATCTAGGCATTAGACTGGTAGGTGTAGATAAAAGCAAAAACTTTTGGTACACATCACTGTATGATGTGAAAGTGACACATTTGCTTTTGGCAAAGTGACCTTATGAGACATTTCAGGTTAGTTTCCTTCAATATGCTGGTTTAAAACATTTTCAATTAAACATTAAATAATTGCTAGTTCTCACTGCATTTTGGGATACAAACTTATTCCAGGACAAAATTAACTAATTTGTTTTCTTGACAACTTGTAGGAGCAACACAACAATGTTAAGAAGATTCTCCAGCAACAGTAATATTTTTACAATGATTAAATTAATGTCTGTCTACAGCATTATTACATTTGCTTTGCTTCAATGTTTACAGTATTATATTTTCTTTAATTATGTTCAATAAAATATTACTGCTGCTTTCTTTTCAGCAGGAATAAGACAGTCATTACTAAGGAATTTTCCTTTTCTCAGGTTCCCTGAATACTGTTTTTTTCTATTCTATTTCAAAAAATCCAAATAAACCCTGAAAGCAAATTTACCCTCCAAAAAGATATTATCTCAGAAGAGTTAAAAATGCATTCTACTTTGCCTAGCACTAACTCAGTATGGACCTATAACCTTCTTTATTTATTTAGGAGGGTCCAAATAGAGCTAAAGAACAATAGACTGTAAGACAACTACACTTAAATAACCAAGTCATAACAGGCACAACTATTTGCATTACATCACTAATATTTTTTCATACCTATATGTGGTATTTTTTAACACGCATTCTATTTTGTTTCTGGTAACATCACCAGGAATCTGTGTGGGAATGTAAAGAAACTGTGTAGAGAAACATAAATACTTGCACTGAATTTCTGTAATTCAATGAATTCAGTCCGCATTATTGAGAAACGACTCATTTTCTGACATAGTTGCCTGACAACCTTTTGTATATTCATGTATGCTAAGAACAACTTATCATAATGCACAATGTAATATATTTTGTCAAACGCTTTTGAAATTCTAATTTTGTTTCATTGCACTTTATTATATAAGTGGCTTGACAGCCTATAAAAAATTTTATACATCTATTTCAAACCACTGAACAGTATTATGCATTTTCACAATGCTTCCAAGATTTTAAATTTTACAGTTGTGTCAGTAAATACCTACTGTATTTACTGTAAACAGCAGAATATGGAATATTAACAAAAGTTAAGTGAATTACGCATTTGACAGGCAAAAGAAAATAAAAGTAAAAGTAAAAAATCATTCTGGACTTCACCACTCTGGCCTTTAGTTTGATGCACCAGCTCTGCCTGCATACTCTCAACTCACTAATTCCATCCATTGTAATTAACTACAGATGTCTTTAACTCCAAGTCTAGAGAACATCCAAGAACTGAATATATAACTTAATTATTGATGTGAACAAAAAGATGGCAAGTTTAATATTTTTTTAAAAAAGGAAACCAGGCAGATGATTGCTCCCTCGTTATGTTTTTTTTTCTTAATTCACTTTCTACTATGATAATCTAAACTTTAAGGAAGAAAATTATTAACATTGGGTGATAAATAAATCCCATGTCACATATGACAAATTTCAAATAAGATGTGTGACACTTATTTTGCAAACAGCAATAACGTTTTGTGGAAGTTGTATTTTGGTTCAATTTTTTTCTTCAAATTTTCAAAACATTTTCTAGTCATGTAGACTAACACTATTGCAGCAAAATAATATGTCTATTTGATTTTTATGTAAGAATAAAAGAATATGAAATAATTTCTCAGTATTTTAATGTATATGAAAATTGAAAGAATACCACTAGCACTAATAACAAACTCTTAAGTAAAATCTCTCACAAAGTTAAGAAATCTTTTGTGTGCCAACCCTACCCCCAGGTGTATAACAATAAATGGTTCTGAGTGATTACTGAACCAGATGACATTTTCTCCTTTAGATGACCTGCATGGGAAAACTACAGCACTATTGCTTGTAGTAACTCACAACATTTTCAAATGTAAGTAGTAATTAAAAGTGTCATGGTTTAAGTGAGTCAGTAACCCAGCATCACACAGCCACTTGCTCACCTCCCCTAGTTCCCCACTTCCAGGCTGGATGGGGAAGAGAATTAAAAGCATGTAAACACCAGGGGTTGAGGTAAGAACAATCCAGTAACTAAAACATAATATAAAGCTACTACTGCTACTAAATAAGGGAAATAACAAGGGGAGAGCATACAAAACTAAAAGGGGTAAGGGAAAAAAACCCAACAATAACGGAAGTGATGCACAATACAACTGCTCACCACTCACTGACCAATGCCTATCCTGACCCGAGGAGCAATCTGTCCCTTCTGGGTAACTTCCCCCACTTTATATACTGGGCATGATGCGCTGTGGTATGGAATACTCCTTTGAGTAGTTTGGGTCAGGAGTCCTGTCTCTGCTTCCTCATGACTTCCCATGCCCCTTCTCACTGGCAGAGCATGAGACTGAAAAGTCCTTGATCGGAGTAACCATTATTTTAGCAACAAGTAAAAACACTGGTGTGTTATCCGCATTGTTCTCAGACTAAAGTCGAAAACACAGCACTGCACTAGCTGCTAAGAAGGAGAAAAATAACTGTTGCAGCTGAACCCAGGACATGCCTTTTCCTCACTGGCAGAGCATGAGAGATTGATCAGGGTAAGGGCTGGGTAAGCAACAACTAAAACATCAGTATTTTATAAGCCCTGTTTGCAGACTAAAGCCAGAACTCAACCCTACACCAGCTACTAGGAAGGAAAAATAACTGTTACAGCTGAAACTAGGAGAAAAAGGCAGACAAATCCACTTTAACATTTCAAGCAGAACCAGCTAATCTTGAGACATCCAGTATTTATAGATACTGTATCTCAAACTGGAGAAAGGGACAGACAGCACATACTCAGCATTAGTATGCCTATTTTATTAAGATTTCTAGGTCATTACCTTTGAGACACTAAATACACATTCATGATATACAACCAGGAATATACATTCAAGATGATCTGCACAAGAAGATATTAATTTATTGTATTTTATTGTTGTGGTTTAAGCTTAGTCATAAATTAGACAAAGCATGTAGCCTGCTTGTTTTCCCCCCACAACCTGTCCTTCC
>WYDI02013866.1:0-26478 GCA_009867235.2 Psittacus erithacus | reverse complement strand
TTTTGCTTATTGCTTCTCAGCCTAATTAAAATAGTTTTTGTTTTTAAATTGGTTTCAGTCATCTGTTTATAACAAAACCAACTGATAAGTAGAGGGATAATGTGAAATAACTCATTCATGTTTAATGGGGGCAGTAAACCCTGATATCTCACCACAGATTTAAAACATTGTTCTTTATCTTCCATCTAAGTTAAGCTAATTGGTACTTTAGAAGGATGGTGTGATATTAGCGGGACCACTAAATGCCACAGACTTACAACACATACTGTTCTCTATCTTCAACCTAAGCTAAGCTAAAAGTACTTTAACCCTACATTTTCCAGGCACTAGCTTTTCTCATATCATGCCCCCCCACCACATCCTTTACAAGTTCTTTTGCTGTGTGACTCTGCTTTATGCTGGAGTTCTAGCCATTTTCAACTTACTGTCTAATCTTGTATTTTTAATGATCTTTGTTTCTGTTATTGCGAACTCATACAGTTATATCCACATAGCAACACTTATGATTTGCGAAAGCCAACACATTTATGTGTTTATCACAGTTGGCAGGGTAAAAAAATGAATAAGAGGATGGACAAAGAATAAGGGAAAAGGGAAAAATTAGTAATTAAATCGGATTTATTTCACTTTCCTAATGCACACTGTGTCATATATTGCAAATAGGAACATTATTTAGTGCAGGAATGTATCAAAGCACGCATCATGAGTTTATTATACAGTAGTCAAGACTTTCCCCAAACTGTTTGAAACAAGGAAACAGTATGCTAAAACTAAGTACTGTAACCCTAGATTTGTGTTCATAACAGCCTGAACATCCCTCGGCATGCATTAAGTGACTAACACTAGACTTGTGCCCTTCTGACTGACTCAAAAGATGCTTGGGCATCTGGTTCTGACTGTTTGCCTTCTCAGAAATACCCTGAGACCTAGCAGTCAACAATAATTCTTTAAAATTCTCAAAGGTCATTATGAAAGACAGACTCAGAACAAAGAGATGTTTACACAGTGTGGATAGTCAGGGATCAGGACCTCGGTATGAACTGAGAAGCAGAGATATTTGACTGTACAGACTTAACTTGCATATACTGGTACCAAAGTCCTTCAAACAGTACTATACTGAAAACTTCTACTAACAATCTGAAAGGGCCAGGGTAACAACTTGAACACTTACTGATGTGATTTTGACCAGGGCCAAATTTGAGTGCAGAAGATATACCAGTAAGGTATACCAGTTGACCAGACAACAGTCCCTAGCACATTATACACACTAAACTAGATTTAGCCTTAGCAGGCTTACATGCACAGATCCCTCACAAAATTGTACTTGGAGCAGTTTAATTATTTTAAGTATGGCCAGTACAGTAATGCATGTGAAGGGTAGTCTGCAGTTGTCTGTTCACAAGATTTATCATTTTCATCTTTGACATTTTAATGTATTGTTCCATTAATTTAAAATAAAAAATGTTATACTGCTTCATGACACTGTACTAATTAGTGCTATCTGCATATCTAAGCATTGTATATGCATTTGCAATTGCAACAGTAGCACAGTTGGAACACCCTGATTTCTTTGAACAATTTTTATAGGTTTACCCCTTTCCTTCCATTTGGCAAATCAGCAACAGCTCTAAATAAGGAAGAGTCCGAGAATGCTAATATAAATTCTTTAGTTATAACAGAAGATTGACTGATTGTCATGGTTTAAGACCAGTCGGCAACCCAGAACCACACAGCCGCTTGCTTATTCTCCCCCTTATTCCTCCCCCAGCTCCCGGAGGGATGGGGAAGAGAACTGAAAGAATGCAACTCCCACGGGTTGAGATAAGAACAGTCCAGTAACTAAGATATAGCACAAACCACTGCTGCTACCACCAATAATAATAATGATAAGGGAAATAACAAGGGAAGGGAATACAACCACTCACCACCCGCCAACCAACACCCAGCCCAACCCAAGCAGAGATTTAGCCCTTCCTGGTAACTCCCAGTTTGTATCCTGGGCATGACGTGCTGTGGTATGGAATACCTCTTTGGCTAGTTTGGGTCAGGTATGCTGTCTCTGCATCCTTTCGGCTTCCCCTCCTTCCCGGCAGAGCATGAGGGTCAGAAAGTCCTTGGTCAAAGTAAACATTACTGAGCAGCAACTGAAAACATCAGTGTTATCAGCGCTGTTCACAGGCTGAAAGTCAGAAACACAGCACTTCACCAGCTACTAAGAAGGAGAAAAATGACTGCTACTACTGAACCCAGGAGAGTATCCACCCCTTATTCCATACCATTCATGTCATGCTCAGATCCCACATTTTCAGTATACCATCACTCTTATCTCATACATATACATCCACAAAGAGAGAGAGAGAGAAAGAGAGAGATCATTCCCTAGTGCATGGACCAATCCCTATAAAGCTGCGGAGTCCATTCGGTCCATGATGTCGGGCTCCATCTCTTGTAGCAGTCTTTCAGAGCAGAAGAGGTTGTGTGCAGTGTTCACACTCGTGAATAACCTGGGCAATAGTGTCCATTGCTAAGTCCACCCCTTGATCATGAGTCCATCTGTATGTTGCATCTCTGCCCTGATGGCCTGAAGTGTTATGGGCCCAACAGGCTCAACATAATTCACCCTCCCCTTCAGCAGTTTCTGCAACTTGTCACTGGGGACTCCACACAGCTGCCTTACATCTCCAATGCTTCCAAAGTGCTGGAGGGGCCCAGTGGACTAGGTACTCACCCATACTGTCCCACACACCCTGTCACTCATGCCTGTCCAGCCTTGAGGAAATCTCTTGGTCCTCTTATATCGTTGTCTAACTCCAGACAAGGCCCAAACACAACTCTGTTTAACTCTTGAGATCAGATGAAATTGTCATGGGTAAAACACACTCTGTATGTGTGCCAAAATGGTGATCCCCATCACAATCAGCAGGCAGGTCTTGAGGGTACCCAAAGGCCATTCAAAACCTTCAGAACTCTCAAATGACGCTGGTGTACTTGTCACTGGGGCTGGTGTAGTTGCTGTGCTTCTTGGCTCTCTCACCAGCAGCTTCTCTTTTTCCGAGTCCAGATCTTCCTCCTCTGCCTTGCTGGGAACTGCTGCGTGGTCTCCTGCATCCTCCTGGGGCTCGGCGGGCAGCTGCTGGGGGATGCTCTTGGCTGCCACAGGGCTGGGCTTGGCCGCAGGGATCTGCTCGGCAGCCGCCTCCTTCCCCTCCTTGGCAGCCATCTCCTTCCCAGCGGTGCTGCAATCGCTGCCGCCACCATCTTGGCACCCAGGGCTGCTCTCCCGGCTGCCAGTGGCTCCCGGAGCCCCTCCCCCTTGGCTCCCTGCAGCCCCACGAAGATGGAGGTGAGGAAGAGGGCCAGGATGGTGTCCATCCCACCCTCCTGCCAAAGTCCACCCATATTAAAAGTCATTACTATAAAGTACAACGAAACAAGAACCTTAACTCAAGTCCCCCAGCCAATAAACACGAAGACAGCAAATACCTGCTGTAAGTAAGGTATGACATGCTGATACTCCAACTTCAAGAGCAACAACATTGAAAGCCAATAAATCAGCATTGTGCTGTCAGATCTGTCATTATCGCAACCCTTCGAGCCCCATGCCGAGTGCTGAAAAAGAACTGTCAAGGTTTAAGCCAAGCCGTAAATCAACCACGCAGTCTCTCACTCCCTCCCTCCCTCCCTCAGCTCCTGGAGGGATGAGGAGGAGAGTCAAAAGAATACAACTTCCACATGTTGAGACAAGAACAGTCCAGTAACTCAGGTATAACACAAATCACTGCTGCTGACACCAATGATAATAATGATAAGGGATATAACAAGGGAAGAGAACACAACCACTCACCACCCGCTGATTGACACCCAGCCCAACCCAAGCAGGGATCTAGCCCTTCCCAGTAACTCCCAGTTTGCATCCTGGGCATGACATGCTGTGGTACGGAATACCCCTTTGGCTAGTTTGGATCAGGTGTCCTGTCTCTGCTTCCTTCTGGCTTCCCCTCCTCCCTGGCAGAGCATGAGGCTCAGAAAGTCCTTGGTCAGCCTAAACATTACTGAGCAGCAACTGAAAACATTGGTGTTATCAGCGCTGTTCCCAGGTGGAAAGTCAAAAAACACAGTGCTGCACCAGTTACTAAGAAGGAGAAAAATGACTGCTACAGCTGAACCCAGGACACTGACACATTTTCTTATTTAAAGAATCCATAAATAGTATGTGTATTAACACAAAATACAGCAGTATTGCCTGGCTTAAAATGTCTCTCTGGCACTATAATATTTTATGTTTTTTGCATAAAAATAACATTTAATGTAGAAAATTAACACCAGAGGAATTAAAAATATCTTGTTAAAATCCTTGTAAACTAATGATAATAAACATTAACATCTTTCAGAGAAAAGCCTCTGAAATCACACAGCTTCAAATCTACATCTGTATTTTCTACAGATGAAAAACAAATGACTGAGAACTTTTTAGAAGAGTTTTCAAGTTCAAAACATAACTTCTAAAAATGTGTATTACATCATGGTTTGAAAAATATTAATTCTGTCAAAACCAGCAGTAATATTATTTGTAAAGGGAGTTCAGCTGTCAAAGGTTAAATGATTTCATTATAATACTCTTAAATATGATGCTGAAGGTTTTACTGATTTTTGGTACGTAATGAAGTAGTTCACACTGCTTTCTTTTTTGTAGTGAAAAGAAACTCCTGTCATAAATCAAATAGCATGTTGCTATTTATGTGACTTAAGGCCAAATCTTTAACTATAAGCTCATGTTTATTGACCACTTAACAACACAAAATGTTGTAGTTTTGATCCTGGTAGGATGTGCTATTTTATTTATGGCTGAATAAAGAAAAAAAAAAAAAAGTTTAACTTTGCTGCCACAAACAAGTGATTTATTTAAATGCCTGTGCTTTTGAATATACTCTGAAGCATGTTTTTATTTTCTTAGAAACAAAAACTGCTTTTAGTCTTAGAAACTGCTTGAATTTCCTTGTATCATCAGCATTTGTTTCAGGTAATTATAGGATGTTGGGAAGTGTGTGTGTATGCGGTTTTTTTGTTTTGTTTTGTTTTGGTTTTCTTTTCAAACTACAGTTAGCATTTTGGAAATTTCTTCTCCATTTACTGAATCATGCAAAGTCTTGTCTCTACTTTGCCCTGAAAACCAAGTGCTCTAGCCTTTAAGCAGGTCCATGTCCCTCTTGTGTTGTTGGCCTCTTAGTTGTTGGCCTCTTAGCTGAACGCAATACCTCAGGTGCGGTCTCATGAGAGTAAAGGCAGAGAATCACCTCTCTTGACCCTCTGGTCATGCTGCTTCTGATGCAGCCCAGCACACAGTTGGTTTTCTGGGCTACAAGCACACACTTCTGGCTCACATTGAGCTGTTCATCAGCCAACACCCACTTAATGTTGGTGTTGTCTGCCTTTTAACCTTTTTTTTTTGTTTATTTTCCTCTAATATTTTCTGTCTTAAAACAAACAACTGGTTTTATCAGATGGAGAACTACCTGTTTTAAGAGACTCAAAGGAAAAGAAAATAATTTAAAATTAATCTGAAGAAAATATTACCAGAAGTAGAGCTTTAAAATGCTTAACAGTATTCTAGTACAGTGGGATTTGGATCAAGTTTTCTGCAACATGGCCATCTGCAGATTCTAGGTTAGCAAAAAATAAAGCTCGAAACATTTCTGGAGAAGTGAGTCTTATAAGCTACAAACACAGTTCAACAACTGAATCTTCTAGGCCTATCTGAGACATATTTGCTGACATAGATTTTCTTAACATGTTCTTTTTTGTTTCCAAACAAAAATTTCCTAGATACTCCAGCATCCAGAACATGGCATTTAAATACCACACATATGACTACATGTAAGACAGGAAGTAAAAGCTCATTATGGCAGAATAAGCTAGTGTGTACCACTTCAAAAGCAAATGGGTAATCATCATGCCTGCTTGAGCAAAAGTTACCAGCAGCTGTGTTAATAAATAAGATTATGGTGAAATAAGATGCAAGTTCTCACTTATACTAGCAAGCAAACCTGGCCAAGTGATCCAAGCCAGAAAACCATAGATGTTAATTATCATTAGTAACACCCTATTTCCTTTACAGAATCTAAATGTTTTTTTAAAGCCAACTTCAACAAGTCAAGTAATAGCATGTTTTTGAAAGATATTTAATGCATCACCCCAGTTGATAATCCACTTCTGAAAACCTCTTTCAGAGATGTTAGGAAATTTTTGAATTGTGAATTGTATCTGTTGAATCATAAACTTCCTTTTGGAACATAATTTAGATTCCGACTTTTAACCTTTCTGCTCTAGATTTGATCTGTGATATACATAATCTCTAAAAATGTGTGTTTCATTTCTGGCTGTCTTAAGTGTCTCCATCTGTCTTACTAATTCAGTTGTGGATTTTAGCCAAATAGTTACTTTTTTTTCCTCTTTCACTGCAGTGTGTTTGCTGCTTAATTTTTTTGAGCAGGTTGATTTCTATGGAACACATGTAGTAGCCATTTTCAAAGAAATGGGTACACTTTTAACTGTGAATAATGAATTGTGTAAGGACAGCAAATACTGAGTTGATAGTTAAGTGTTTATAACTACTGATACATAATTTGTGTCTAGAATGTGCCAGAAAATGTCTGAAAAACAATCTTAATGTACAATGTATACTTCTTCGGTGCCTTCAGCTCTATCTTGTAACACAAAAGGAACTTATCCCTGCATTCAGGCTTCTAATGTGCTTGCGAACCTTGCTGCTTGGAATGGCATTCCTGGACTACATGGTTTTTCCTTGCCCATAAGTGCAAACTGAAAGAAGAGCTTTTTATAATATACCTTGTTAGACATAAAAACACCCCAGAAACAACCAGATAGAAGTGTTCATAAACAGAGTTGTTTGCTCTTGCATAAAACAGACAGAAATATTTGCTAAGATACACCTTGAAGAAGTAGTGTCCAAAAGTTAAAATCTTACATATTTTAAAATAATTATTCTTTTCCACATTTGGAATTAAACATTGAAGACCCTGGATTTCATGGTTCAGGATGATCCTACAGGAAAGTGCTCACTCTCAGCAAAGGGTACGCTGGAATGAAACCTGTTAATACCTTACTCTGTGATCTTACGTAAACCCCAGTCTTGCTGTCATTGTGCCCGGAGGAGGAGGAAAAAGTAAATAACAGCTGATCATTGGAGGGAAACCCAAAACATTGTCAGTTGTAATTATGCATTTTCTCATGTAGACATTTGTCATATTTCTTCCACACTTCTGGAACTGTCTTCTACACAACCATTTTTATTATGTGCTTTTAAAAAGTAAAAAAAAAAGAAAATGACGTGATGCTCTAAGTTGGAATTAGATTATAGGCTTCTGTCAAACAAATAAAATCAAAAAGGAAATGACAGACTTAAGAATCTGAGAAGTTGCTTCTTGTAAAATTTATGTTCAGGGAAAAAAGCTGCATTCTTGTGACAGGAATTGCAGAATTTTCATATGCAATCTAGATTAAAGTCTAGGTTAATGTTTCAGTACTTTTGTTCCCTAAGTACATCAGTGTTCCATGAAAAATTACTGAATTTATATAAAAATAATGCAGAACTACACAGATCTTTAATTAAAAAATTATTTTGGTGGTGTACATTTGCAAATTGTAATGTCTGGAACTTCAGTATCTGCTATGCGAGCATCATTTTAGCAGAATTTACCTGGTTTTAGATAAGGTGACTGTTCTAATCTCACTGTTTTGGAAAACATACGGATAAATAACCTTATATTTTCTTTAGTCAGGCAAAATTAATCTGTCAGCTGCCCATACATACATGTATGTTTACACATATATGTTATTTCTGTCTTTAACTGAATGACTGGCTAGAATCTGAGTCTATGAAACACCAGATTATATGAAGCAACTGTCATCTCACTCATGCGATCATGATTTGTCTAAACATGAACAAAAGGGTATGTCATCTGAGGCTAGTTCCATGAAGCGAGGCAAGAAATGGGCACAGAGGCATGTACTGTGCAGATAATAGCTTTGAGTGGTAGGAATAAGGAGGGGGGGCAGCAGAAAGTTTCTGTATGTGAAAATCCTGGAGAAGAGAATATCTTGATGAATGCATTTTTTAACATTTTTTTTTATGCCCCTTGCATTGGCAAAAGAGGAGGTCAGAGAAACAGCAATCCTAGTTTTGGTTGGAAGATGGGAAAGAAATTTAAAGGAATACTTTTTAATTAAATTTGCAGGACATAATGCAGAAATATCAGACATATTTTTCTGAAAGCATTCCAGTATGTACTTCTTTTCAACTAATGATGTTACTGCATTCTACCATAACAGAACTTCCTCCATGGTTTTCTTTTAAGACTATTAACATGAAAAAAATATTCAGAATAAGGTAATAAGTTGAATTCAAGTGCTTCTATGAGTATTATAAGCAGTAAACCCATTGCAGATTGGGGAACATTACTGTTTTCCTCAAACTTCATTACCAAAAGTGTTAATTAAGGTCAGGGAAGTTCTTTACGGCAATGGTGCATTAGATACTTCATTACTATATAGTTTCCTCTTAAAGATTCCAGTCATCAAGGATCTTCTAAGTGATAAAGGAAAAAAAAGATAATTATTGCACCGTCAGGAGACAATGGAACTAGAACATGTACTTAAAATATCAATAAACAACATAAAGTAAATACTGTCAACAGCAGAAATCCTGAAGCTTATGATTTTTGACGTTCACGTTCTCTATTTATTTCAGAAGGATCTTGGACATCACAAGAATACCTGTGCAAAAATTATGGCACTAAAATGATGGGTGAAAACATGGTATCAGCTTAGAATAGACTAAGTGAAAGCCACATACTCTTACAGAATGTAGATAGTAAGTGTGGTAGTTTTCCAGCAAAATACACATTATTACTTAATCTACATATCTAGATATAGACACATGTATATGTATTTTCTATAGCAAGATTGGCTATGCTCTTTTTAAAAATTAATTCATATATTTGTCAGAAACTTAAACAGCAATAAAAACATGAAGGATAATTCACCCCAGCATCTCTGAATTTATTAGATTTGCGCAGGCAAGAGTCAAAGGTTCAACTGGAAAAAGTATATTGCTTTATTGCATACAGTGCTTTTCCTTACTAGTTAAATGATTTTAGGAAATTATTGCTGTGGGGAAAAAAATAAAACAAACCCTCCTTTCCCCAGACACAAAAACCCAGACAAAACACTAAAAAAAAGAAACCCAGAAAACAAACCCACAGTGTTCTTTGGAACTACCTTTAGATGTGGGACACAACATCATTTTCCTTCTATAAAAGCAAATGTCAGAATCTTGAAGGGGCCATGTCAATTCCTCATAAGCCAGGAACTTAATAGTATCTTTTACTCCAATAGTCAGCTAAAAGTTTGAATACTACCAGCACTGTCCTAATGGGACAGGCCCTTTTTCCTGTGCATGTGTATGCAAAGAAATGAGAAAAAAGCTGTTGGAGGCATACCTGCTTTATCAACAAGTTGTTCAGGTAAGTTGCAACCACTACTGCAGCTCCATGTTAAAAAAACAAGGTTGTTTAAACCACTAGAGGGAGGAGGAACAACTGAATTCCCTTTCTGTAATGATAAGTAGCCATTAAGTAAAAAGGAATTGATGAATTTATGCAAGATACCTTACACTGTACAATGTATCCTCTCAATCCTGCAGTACTCATTTGAAAGTCACAGCTGATTTATGGAGCCATAGCAGTTAGCATGTCTTTGAAAGGGGATCAAGCAAATATCTGAATCTAACATGTCTTATCCATGAGTTTAAACTCAGTGACAGACTCAGAATTTAGGACAGGTTGATTCAGTATCAGCGTAAGCTAGGACTATGGAATAGCAGGATGGTTGCATATGTGATCCTCCAGAGGACAAGTCAGACAGCAGACACAGGTCTTTTTTTTTTTTTTGTCCGAGATGCTATGAGTGGGAAAAGGCATTCAGTCAATGACGGACCCAGTTTCTAAAAGCTATTAAAAAATCTTAATACCTGGTCCATATATGCAGCTCTGAATAGAAGAGAATACCTAGTTTGCGGTGGATGCTTGAATTTCACTTCCAGACTGAAGTAATTTGTCTTTTGAAACGTCTATAGGTTGGAGTTGGCACATTTTCTATTACTGCATTTTTTTTATTCTTTTCCTTTTTTTCTTTTTTCTTTTTTCTTTTTTTTCTTTCTTTTTTTTTTTTTTTGAGATGCAAAGATTTGGACTGTCATGATTAGGAAAAAAGAAGCAAGAAATTATAATTTTCAGAATGCCAGCATTTGCTAGACAAACTATGTCAAATGTAAAGATTTTATGAATTTCCTGTGTTCCGCAGTAATCTTGTGGTGTGACTATGCACGTTCATATTTCTGTATGCGTGTCTGGTGTGCACATGCAATCAAACTATGCAAATCACTCTAATTCTACAGACTGAAGGAAAAATAAACCTTCATAGCTTTCTAGTAGGAAGAACTGAGAATTATCAGAGTGCCTGGAAAAGATAATTAGTAGAAAGCGCTGGTATGATTATCAAGGATGCGTACAGCTGTCTTTGCCTACAAGGAGACACAACCATCTGTATGCACACCAGTTTCATTGCTGTATGACAGCTTTCTTCTGAAAGCAGAACAACTGAGTTGGGAGTAAATGGGGGGAAAAAAGTTACTTTTCAATTAAGCTAGTAATTTATTATTGTTGTAATACTGGAGACTGTGTTTTTTGCATCCTTTTTCAGACATTATGTGAAGTTCTGTTCCTTTCTGAAGATGAAGCAGACTAAGCCTAAAGGCTTGCTAGGCTCCTTGTGTTACATGACTCCATCTGTTTAAAGACTTAATGCTTAAACAATTTATGTGTACAGAATTCATGTTAACAGATATAATTCTATTTAAAATGTATGGGGATAAACAGAAAACACATCTATCATAGAATCGACTAGATTGGGAAAGACCTTTAAGATCATAAAGTCTAAGCTTTATCCCAAGACTGCTAAATCCACCACTAAGCCATGTCAATGAGGGCCTCTTCTACCCTTTTTTTTGAGTTCTTCCAGGAATGGTGATTCCACCAGTTCCCTGGGCAGCCTGTTCCAATGCCTGACCACCCTCTCTGCGACGAAATTTTTCCTAAAATCCAGCCTAAATCTCCTGTGGCTATTACTTCTTGTCCTATCACTTGTTATTTGGAGACTGCCCCCTCCTCCCCCCCGCCCCCAATTAATTTATTTTGATTCAAGGAATAAGTTAGATGTGCTTTTTTCTGAAAGGAGTGATAAAAAAATAACTGTATAATAAAGGCCAGATGACAGTGTTAGAGACAATTTGGAAGAGCTCTAGGAACTCCAAAATAAAATCCATATTATAGAAATAGAAGTTTGTAATTAAAACACATAAATAAAGGTTCTGCACTGTGCTTGTGGTCATTTGAGTTTTGCCTCTAATTTAAAATTATTTCTACATTCATGTAATTCCTAGAATTTTGTACACGAAAAAGTGACTAAAAGTCTTCAACATGAAATTGAGATGGAAACTATTTTACGTATCTATCCTTCCTTGGTTAATAAATAAGCAAATAAATATCAAATTAGAAATTCATGTACCACTTAGAAGAAATTATAATAACAAATCATCCTTTTTGCACTCATAAATAAATTAAGTCCTCAATTCTGTGAGGAAGTCCTTAAGGGATGAGGAGTCTTTCCACAATGATATGCTAACAGAATCCATTCTTAAAGTATACTGTATTACTTGACTATAAAACCAGCAGCTACTGTACAAGGATTACTTGTACAAAGAAGACATAATTCAAAAGAGAGATGAATTGTGGGGAGAGAAAAACCCAGGCAGAACAATAAATGGAAGACACCAAGCCCCTTCCATCTACCCTTTAAATTACCTTCTGTTGTTATTACTAAAAGGTGAGTGGTACAAAAATAAGAAAAGATAATCACAATTCTTATTTCATTCTATAATATATATATAATATATAAAAGTGTTCCAATATGCACATTTTCTATTTACAGAAAGAATCAGATCCTTCATATTTCAAAAAAGAATGTTTTAAGGATGCATTCAGTTTCCTAGTTTAACGATTCCCTTCTAAACTGTAAATAACATCGACATGACAAAGCATAGGCCATAAAAGAAAACTGTGGCTCTTTCCAGACGCTCTCCAGTCTTCATTTACTCACTGAAAGGGACTGATTCAAGCACAGTTCAATTCGTTATACACTCATGCTCATATTTTTAAGCAGATGCTAGGAAGACTTTGCACGACATGTAGTGTTCCCAGTGCCAAAGAACAGTGGGCAATCTGTTCTTCCTTTTCTGAAGACGACTAGCTGATTATTCATCTTGTTCCTTAATTATTAAGGATGAATAAAGTGGTTTGGATTACAAAAGCATGAATCAACCTGAAATTTTAACACAACTGGCAGAAGCTCAGAATACTTTCGAAATCCGTGTATGACTTCAGAAGTACCCAGCGAGCTCCAATTGCTATTATTGTAACATCATAGATTATCTATTATGTCTCAAAATAGAGTATATGATAAAATAATATGAAGCAGTATAATTGTAGCTGCTCTTTCAGTTATTAGACTGGAAAGCTCATAGGATCTTATTAGTAAAGGAGGATGATGCTTATTTCTGTTTGTGGGGACTTCTATGCTTCTTCTGTCTCAGGACCCCTTCTGTTGTTTACTCCTTCCTGACCTCAAGACCTTTCTTTCTTTTTTGCATTTAAGTCGTGAAAGACTTGACTGTCCATTTCAGGGTGGGTCTGTGATGCAGGAGTTGCAACAGAGCAATATTTTGTAACTAGATTATAGGTCGTGTACCTGCCTGCTCAGGAGGGACTTGACTGCAAGTTGTTGTCAGGCTACCTGTTTCCTGGCTTATTTACTGCTACCTGCTCATTCCTTTGGGATGTACATTCTTTGTACATACAAAGCTCTGGTGAGGGCCTTTGCCAAAAAATCTCTGCTGCTGCAGTGATTCCTATCCCACCTGCTTTATGCAGAATTAAAGACTTCCAGTTGGTTTTCTACTTGACAAAGTCTGAGCAGCAGGGAAACAAAATTTAATCTGATTAGAGAGTCATATTCAGTTTACTTTCTCTACAAGAAGGAAATACTAAAAGTTAACTTTTTTTGTTCTATATGGGCTAATGCCAAAAACCTGTTCTTCTAAATCTTTAACAAAAAATGCTACTTTTCATTGAAAAATTTATTTCTGTATACTTCTGTAGAAATTCAGACTAAGAGAATTGTAATCACATGAAAATTACTTTCATGAGCACTTCACATGTAATAATGCATCAACAGGCACACACTTGTTTTCTGTCACAATTATCATTATGATCTCTCTGTAAAACTATCTTACAGAGGGAACTGTATTTATTTCTGGATCTGGATCCTCTGATAATACGCAGTGGTATGACAGCATTGTGTAAGTTGATTATGTTCAGTCACACTGCCTGAAGGTCTGATTGTCCAGTTCACAGTTCATATAAAAGGATTTAGGAGTTTTAAATACTGTTTTTATGTTATTTTAAAGTTTTCCTTAAGTACACTTAGTGTACTTGTTAACAGCTGATAGAAAATAAGAGTCTAAAATTAAATGTAGACTAACTGAAGTGACTAATAAAACAGTAGGTTTTTTTGTGCCCTTAAAGAGGGGTTCATTTCACCTAATTCAAGGCATTTAGAAATTAGACAGTTATTCAGAAGAAGTCATCTAAGTCCATCCTTAGTGGATGGAGAGATGATTGGCACTTCCCCAAAGCAAGGCTATTCCTCTTATGATGTATGTGTCTAACTAGGCAGACTGAATTCCTTCTGGGAGTGAATATTACACTAAGATAGCTTCACCAGGATGCCTGAAAATCTAGTTTAGAGTGGATTTCTAATTGTAACTGAGTAAAATTAAAGACAACTCCTACTCCAAACACATTGGTGTAAAATGTGAATCTTTCACTGTTTCTCAGGAAAATATTCTCATGAAGAGTTTTAAAAACACAATCACACATAGCAAATAATTTTCTTCTCAGGAAAAATATCAAAACCTTAACAGTTTTCAGAACATGTTTTGAAAGTGTGTGCTCATTTCTATACCTTTAAACGTCTCTCATTAAGGTGCAATTTATTCAGAGAAAAGATTCTACTCAAAAGTATACATATTACAGAATTAGTTACTATAATATTTAGTAAAGAAAGAAAAAAATCTGTGTGAAGAATTATATGATGGAAAGGACAAACCTGATCTTGGTCTCATTAGAGCAATGAAAGTCTTTCTTGTAATGTCAGTTAGAACAGAACTGTACCCTAGAAATAAATGCCTCAGGTTTTCTTTGGAAACCTGGGCTGAACTATTGATGTAAAAGAGATTTTGGTCATAGAGGCAGTGAAAATGTCAGTATTGGTATAGTCATTTTGTATGTACTTTACCTTCAGTAGAAGTCAAATAAGCTGCTGTTTACTTTTACTACAGTTACTTCCAACATAGATTCAAACCGATCCACTTTGTAATGTTTAGGAATTGCAAATATAATCGTGTCAGTATAATTATACCTCACAGTGTCACAAAAGGCCCCTCCTGGTAACTTTGTGTGACATGACTGCGCCAAAATATTCCATTTGTTGGCTGAACACATGCATTCTGAAAACTTGCTTTGGAAAATGTTTTTAATGTATATATTATTGTACAATGAATATTTATCTTTGTTTCTAGGATATAAATAGCTACTGAATTTTCCTTGCTTCCTTCAGCAAGGAAATTCATGATTATTGAAATATTCTCCTTAACACGTTATTTTTAGTATTGTGAATTACAGACCTCAGTTACACACTTGTAGCTGTGGTTAAATATATTTTCTCAGTTCTATTGCTCAAATTCTACTCTTCATTGCTATTATTTTTTGCTATTAATGTTCTACCTTTTTATTATTCATCACACGTTCTACTACCATATATCTACTGTAGCAAGCATTTTCTCACTGTATGAGCTTGTTCTGTAGCAATTAAATGGATATAACGTAAATCCCTTTTTAAATTTTTCCTTTCACTTTTCTCATGTATAACATCCTTTCTAATCCTGTTTGTATTAATGTCTGATGCAGTTTGCAATTCAAATGAAAATCCCTTTTTTTAATTCAAGCTTTTTCCCGCTATTATTGTCTTTCTGCTATTATTACAGAAATATTTTAAAGGATCATTTAATCACCCCTAGTACTTTTCAGTTTCTTTCTCTTTTAACTATTCTTTATAGAAATATATGAGAAAATATAGTATATGTATTCTTTATAGGAATATTTATAAGAGTATTTTAAGTCTGGATAAGGCGTAACCCTCTAAGCTTTAGCTGGTTGGAGTAATTCTGAACAGTTTAGCAGCTGAAAGCCACTTCTCTAATTCTTTCACATATGTTCATTTTGTCCCAAAGTTCCCTCTGATACTGGTGGAAGTAGAATTCCTACACTGTACATGTGCTATCTGCAGTAGAAAGAAGATCCAAAGCCAAACAAAAGAGAGGTGATTGAAGGGACTCAACTGACTAGAATGTCTTCAGTCTAAACTTAAAAATGCTGGATTTAAAAGAGAGACTAGTAAAAAGATTTACTTTGCAATATTTTGCATCCAAGGATGCTTATTATCAACCCTTTTTATTTGATACATCTCATACTAGTAGATATAAATTATGTCTGTTTAAAGAGCTACTTGTTAAAGCTTTGCATTTTACAACTATTTCTAAAAATTTAAACTTGAAAAGATTTTTTTTTTTTTTTGTAAGTTCCTGTAAGTAGAACACTTTAAACATCAACAAGTCACCTAAACTGGGATTTTACTGAATTTTTTGTGGCATTTGAAATTCTGTTGCTTGTATGATGTTAATGTTTTTATTTAAATAAAAACAAAAATAATAACATGAAGTCTTTGCCAATGACCACTATGAACAACACAGGCTCAACTTGGGGAAGATTAATTTATTACCAATGAAAGAGTAGGATAATGAGAAATTAAAACAAATCTTAAAACACTTTCCCTTCACCCCTTCCCTCTTCCTGGGCTTAACTTCACTTCTGAATTCTCTACATCCACCTCCCCAGCAGCGCAGGGGTAAAGGGTATAGGGGTTGTAGTCAGTTCATCACACAATGTCTCTGCTGCTTCTTCCTCCTCCAGTATGGGCTCTCAATGGGGTCACAGCCGCCTTTGCATGCATCCCTCTGCTCTGGCATTTGGTCTTCCCCAGGCTGCAGGTGGATATCTGCTCCATCATGGACCTCCCTGGACTGCAGGGGCACAGCCTGCCTCACCATGATCTGCGCCACAGGCTGCAGGGGAATCTCTGCTCCAGTGCCTGGAGCACCTCGTCACCCTTACTTCACTGGCCTTGGTGTCTGCAGGGCTCTTTCTCTCCACATATTCTCACTCCTCTTCTTCAACTGCTGCTGTGCAGGCCTCCATCCCCCCTTCTTAAATAAGTTATCACAGAGGCGCTACCCCACTCAAGCTTGGCCAGGGGCAGGTTTATCCTGGAGCCATCTGGCACTGGCTATACTGGACACAGGCGAAGCTTCTAGCATCTGCTTACAGAAGCCACCCCTGCAGTCCCCCACACTACTGAAGTCTTACCATTCAAACCCACTGCACATGACTTTTTGCAAATTTTAGATCTCTAGTAAACAAAGAAGGTTAAATTGCTTATATTTGACAAAAGCTGCATTAGATGAATAGAACTGAAATTGAAAATTTCCATTGATTGTTATGAAATAATCTATTAATGATAAAACTTACAAGATTAATATTTCAATGCACGTTTCTTAAATGGACATATTGAAAACTGGACTGAATAGAGCTAATTGTGGCTGTTGTTAGTAATCTGTTTGCCTGTAATTTTATGTGGCACTTTGCTTAAAGGTTACATGCAAGCAGTAAGGAGAAGGTTGCCTGGTTGCCTGCTGTGTTCTAAATGAGTTGAGTATCTTTGGAGCAGGGAAGAGACTGAGAGCAGCAATGAGACTGTGACGGGGAAGAAACTTCTAAGGTAAAGATGAGGCCAGTGGGGAAACAGTGGCACAAGTACATGAAGGAGGAAGGCATAAACAGAGACTGAGATGTGTGTTTGGAGAAAAGAGTATTTTTCAGTGAATCAGAGGAAACAGTTTAGACATTGCTGATAAACAGAAAGCTGTTTGAAACTGCTGAATAGAGAGCAAGTAAAGATTAAATCATCTGTCCTATGAAGTGGCATTGAAAGAAGAAAAATACTTCATAAATAAATTTATTTTAATATTTTTTTTTTAAGCAAATCCATTATGAAGTTATCTACCTCTAGTTTTGGTTTTATTGAAGCCTAGCTTACAAAATTCAAATGTATTTGGATTTCCCCCCCAGCCCCAATATTTACTTTAACAGAATGCTACTGGTAAATCTGTTTTAAGTTTCCAGGTGTGTCAGATTTTATGATGATACATAGAAGTGGGAAGCACTGGAATGCCAAGGGCTAAACTTTTTAGAGGATTCCCAGGCCAGTGTCCTACACAAAACAAAATATATTGGTAGCTGCAGACAGATACCAGCGCAAGATGATAATATCCGGGAGCCGTAAGTCCATTTGGTCCATGATGTTGGGCCCCATCTCTTACAACAGTCTTTCAGAGCAGGAGAGGCTGTGTGCAGAGTTCACACTCGTGAATAACCTGGGCAACAGTATCCATTGCTAAGTCCACCCCTCGATCATGAGTCCATCTGTATGTTGCATCTCTGCCCTGAGGGCCTGAAGTGTCATGGGCCCACCAGGCTCAAAGTAATTTGCCCTCCTCCGCAGCAGTTTCTGCAGCTTGTTGTTGGGGACTCCATACAGCTGCCTTCCATCTCCAATGCTTCCAAAGCACTGGAGGGGCCCAGTGGATTAGATTCTCACCCATACTGTCCCACACAACCCGCCACTCATGACTGTCCAGCCTGGGGGAAAATCTCTTGATCCTCCTATAACATTGTCCAACCCCAGACAAGGCCCAAACCTGACTCTGCTCAACTCTTGGAACCAGACAAAATGGCTGTGGGTAGAACACACTCTGTATGCGTGCCAGCATGCTGATCCCCATCACAATCAGCAGGCAGGTCTTGAGGGTACCCAAAGGACGTTCAAAACCTTCAGAACTCTCAAACGACGCTGCTGCACTTGTCACTGGGGCTGGTGTAGCTGCTGTGCTTGCCGACTCTCTCACCACCAGCTTCTCTTTTTCTGAGCCCAGACCTTCCTCCTCTGCCTTGCTGGGAAGTGCTGCGTGGTCTCCTGCATCCTCCTGGGGCTTGGGCTCCCAGGGTTCAGTGGATGGCTGCCAGGGGATGCTCTCGGCCGCCGCGGGGCTGGGCTCAGCCGCGGGGCTTGGCTCCTCTGTCGCCTGCTCCCGCTGCTCGGCAGCCATCTCCTTTCCCTCCTCGACTGCCCCGACCTCCTCCACCAGCAGCCGTGCCCTCTCAGCCTCCTGGTCCTAGGGCTGCTGTCTCGGGCTGATTCAGCTGCCCGCAGCCTCATGAAGAGGGAAGTGAGGATGAGGGCCAGGATGGTGAAGAGCAGTGGGACGGTCAGGTATAAGTCCACAGCCATGTCCATCCTGCCCTGCTGCTGGAGTCCACCTGTATTACAAGTCATTACCATAAAGTACAATGAGACTTAGCCCAAGGCCTCCAGCAGATAAACACTAACACAGCAAATACCGGCTGTAAGTAAGGTACGAGGTGCTGAAACTCCAAGAAAGGCTCAGAAAGTCCTTGGTCAGTGTAAACATTACTGAGCAGCAGCTAAAAACATCGGTGTTATCAGCGCTGTTCCCAGGCTGAAAGTCAAAATCACAGCACTGCACCAGCTACTAAGCAGGAGAAAAATGACTGCTGCTGCTGAACACAGGACACTTATCTTAAGCATGTTTTTCACAACTGATTCAGCACCTGCATCTCCTCCATTCTGTGACAGTATTGGGTAGCCTGGATGGTTGCTGGCTTTTCTCTGTGAACTCATGAGAGCCTTCACCATTCTCAGAGAGTCTTCTATCCACAAAGAGACAGAACAATTTTCCACCAGATCAACAACCCACAGCTTGGCAGAAACCAAGCTCTCATCATCCTCACTATCTAGCCACAGGTGTGCCTGACAAGCACACAAGGAATAATCAGGCATGAAAGCATGAGGGAAAGGAGAGAAGGCTCAGGGCTCCTCAGCCTGTCAGAGCACTCAGGAGCCCTCTGCTCAGAATGCCCTTGGAGATGACAGTGACAGTCACTTTCCATCCTCCTGGAAGAAGTGCCTCTGGAAAAAAACATTTTCAGGAAACTGAACCACAACTGTTACGTAGGAGACCACCTTGCAAGGCAAGCACTGCAATTGCAATTGGGTGTGATGGTAGGTAAAGTTGAGAAAAAATGGAGAAAGCCCATGATCAAGCAAATGACAGCAATTCTCCTCAATAAACCACAACACCATTGCAAAGTTCCAGTTGCAGAGGGAGAAAACGTACCTCAGAAATAACCTTTCCTGGAAAGACTGTGAAAGAGAAGTCATATATGTGCATGGAAAAGATGCTGTGAAGGATATCCAAACTTGGGCCCCCAGTCCGCTCTCAAAGAGGGAGTCCAACATCATACACCTTTATGTAGCTACAAGTCTCTGCCTTCTACAAGCAGCCTGCTAAGGATGTCAAACAGGCAGCCAGGTGACCTCCACCAGCACCAAACCACTGGTGCCTAAGAAGAAAGGGCACAGTTGGAGGAGCTTGAGCAACAAGCCAGGATATGATGAATAGCATGAACAAGGAATCTGTCCAGGAAAAAGCAGCGGCAGTGTGTGAATGGCGTGTTGTGTACCTACCTGTGTGCACCTCAGTTATGAGGCTGTCCAACCACTTTTGGATATCTGCTCTCTTTTTCTCTGAGGCCACCCATCACAGCTGTGGCCTGGCTCAGGAAGAGGGGCCATTGTAGTGATGAACCTGCAGGAATGGGCCCAGCTCCATCCCTGTCCCATACACAGATGCAGTCTCTTCAAGGCAGAGTGTATAACATAGATGATGGCTGTACTCCAGCCTGGGACGTCCTCAAGAATCCCTGCATCAGAACACAGGAAAATACCTAAATATTTGTAATGGTTTGGGACCCGGTTGATTGATCCATCACCTGCCTTTTATGTTTTGTCAAAAGCCTGAGTTCAGAGAAGTGATTAGCTTCTGCTGTTGCATGGGCTATGTTTCTCCAGAGGTGACCTTTACTCAGGGAACCTATTCCTCACGTGGTACTCTGATGTCTTCTGTTGTCAGAAAGACTGTTAACAACAAGCATCTATGATTTTATGGCACATCTTAGAATCCGTTTTAGTAGTTACTTCTGTCTGTATGTCATTTATATACCTGCTGAAAACACAGCATTTAGTCATCAGCTCCCCTGGAGATAGATAGCTGTTTTCTAAAACAATAAAATGCATTCCAGAAAGACTTTACTCTTTTCCTTTTCTTATTTTGATGATGATGTATAATATACGTAAAGCAAACCAAGAATTCTGTCATGTTGAGACCATAATGGATGAGTTCATGAGTTCATCTTTTTTTTTTTTTGATTTTTTTTTTAATAGGTCTCTTTCATTTTTTGAATTATCTAACAAGTTTCACAGAGTGAAAAAAACAAAGCCAAAGGGCATTTTGGCACTGCCTTTACCCTGAATTCATGCTTGCCACTGAAACATTCCATCTTTGTAGAAATGATGTGAGCACTTTGCTTTGTTGATGTAGTACAGTACCTAATGTATCAAAAGAATGAGGTATCAGGTGGCATTATAATAACACAGCACATCAGCAGAGTTAGCTGTCTCTATAATCAGATCCTGCATCATTACACCAGAAAGCAATCAGAATGCTGCTTGAAAGATGGCACTATAGCAAGGGAGAAAAATTCCTGAAGTGTGTTTAACAAGAATTCACAGATTAAATAAAAGTACATTGACAGCATCTGTTACATGATGCAAGGTAGGAGTTCTAGCCTTACATTAGCATGTAGCTTCTTGCAAGTAGTCCTATGGCATCTCATTAATAATCTGGTGTACACTACATTTGCCTTATATATGTGTATTTTTAGTCTGCAATTTATATTAGCTCCATTAAAGTAGCTTATGATTAATTTTTTTCATCCTTAATCATATGAAGCAGCTCAAGAACAAAATTTGCCTACAGAGGGGTGTTATCATATGATTGTGGACTATTAAGAATGATATTTCAGTTTTTGCTTAACAGCTAAAGAGAAAAAATAAAGTATCTTTCAAGTTTGTGCTGCATCTTTCACCAAAGACATAGGGACCAAAGTCAGGAGTATAATCACACAGGTTTTTCTATATAACATTTACCAGTGAATTAAATTTATTAGATTGCTGAAAGAGAGTTTCTATCCTTCTAATGAGGCAATTGGAGTTTCACTAGGTCTGGAATCAAAAGAGTCACAGGTTTATCCAAAAAAATAAGGAGGATCATATAGTCAGAGAATATCATCCCAAACCATCAAAAATAGAGGGGAGATGTTATGAGGCTCTTACTGACATATTTCATCTCGTGATCTAGCCTGGATCAGCTCAGGTGTACTGCTGACATGAGGTGCTCTTCCTCTACCTTGACCATGTACAATTCCTTTGCCATTTACCTTTTTCCTTACTGCCAACAGCATGATGATGCACTGAACCCATCTTTCTTTCTTTCTTCCTCTCCTTCCGCATTAGCCATTTTGCACATTGTGTCTTCCCTGACTCCTGTTTTCAAGGAGAAAAACTGACTCAGACTATGTACAAATAACTCCAGAAGTACATGCATAACTGAAATTAATTATATTGAGAACCACAGATTTATCAGCTGATCAGTTGCTCTTGTCATCTCGTCCCTTTAGAGAAACGAGAAGGGAGAAAAATGCATGAGCAAACCTGAATGATTCATGCAGGTAAAATTCCCAGTATAACAAGGTCTTCGAAAGACTGTAGCTGAAACACAGGTGGAATCGTAGGGACCTTGGCAGATGTGACAGCCTTTTCCCTCTCCTTCAGTCTCTTTCCCTCCTCCTGTCAGTAATTTGGCTGGCTTGGGCTGGGAGCCACAGCACCACTGGCAGCTCAGCCCTGGCTATGCATTACTCCAGCCATGAGATGTGAGGGTAGGCAATTACTGAGCTAGAATTCACTGCCCAGGATCCAGCGGACAATGCTGTAATTGGTTGCTCTCCAGCCAGTCCTTCATTCGACACCATTGTTCTTAACAAAATCCTGCAATACTATGTGTTGGCTGAACATGAAATTTGTGCTCTTGCTGCCTGTGTGGGTGGTTATAATGTCTCAGATTCATTTCTCCCACAGTCTTTCCATTTGCTGGCCAAATTTGGCCATTATCTCTCATCTTACCCCTTTAAATAGAACCCCCAGTGCACTGTTTTGTCTCTTTTTCCATTACAGTCATGTCTGGAGGTGTCCTTGGACCACACTCGCCTTTAGCAAAAAAAGATGGAGTGAAAGCAAGCTACTGGCAGCTCACATCCCAGGCACCACTGAAACTACCTTTCAGCTGGTTTTACATTTTTTCAGGCTCGAACAAAGATGCTGTGACTAATATTTTAATACATGTAAATTAACATATTGGAGTGACTGGAAACTAACGTTTGCAATATGCCTGCCAAAGAAGTTGTTATCAGCACTCAGATTATAACAAGAGCTTTAAGCTACAATTGCAACAAACTTTTTATTTTTGATGCAAATGTCTCTGGTCAGATTTAAGATACAGCACCATCTTATGGATATTTCTGTATAGGTTAATGAGTGTAACTATTTCTCTGCTGGTAAAAACATTTCTTTGCCAACAAAAAACAGCAAGGCAGAATTATCCATCAGTGTGCAGTTTCTATATAGGCGAAAAGTCAGAATAGCTCTGGGAATGGGAAAAGACATTGTTCTGACACACTTGCCTTGGCAAATTTTCCACTAAACTACAGTCTAGGATCAGGATCCCAGGTATCCCCAGTATTCTAGTATCACAGCTTCTAGTAAGTAATAAAATTTCATGTAAGTGGTTTCAAAACACTTGAGATTCATTTCTTAATCATGGTACTAGAAAATACTTTTAAATCTAATTTTATTTGTCTCTTGGTTTCTGGGTCACTGAGATGAAGTAGGGTCATATTTTCAAGATTTTCTCTGCAATTTTAAATAATACTGACTATCTTTTTCAGTTTTCTTCGCACGACAATTTAAGTTCATTCCTATTTTGGTGATTCCAGAAGCTCCATAAAACCCTTTGCATTCAAATAGCAAGGACTTGGATATCCTGTTTTCCAGTTTAACCCCTCATCACCTAAGGGATCCTGTAATTAATGGAGGTGTAAAGGTTCACTTATATTTCAAGAACTTTTAGTCATAAATGTCACAAAGAATCTTTTGTGTAATTAAGAGCCAGACCTTTTTTTCTTCCATCAGCATTACAAAAAAGTAAACCAATTCCATTTATTTTTGACATTTCCCCCTGGCAAGCAAAGCATTAGCTGAGTTTAATGCTTTGTTTGTTGAAGCATTTTATAAAGCACAGGAGACCTTTGAATGCTCCAACTCATCAACAATGACCTTATACACAAACCCTGACTCCCTCTACTAATGCAGATCTGATTATAGGGAAAGGACAAATTACCCCTTAAAAAAAGGAAGATGCCTTTTTGGGAACCCACAGAAGTATGTGCTTAACCATAAATCTAGGGTTTAGTCTCATTAAAATCAACATTCTTAAGGTTCTGTAGGTACTTGCTTGACTAGGGTTAAGTTTATATGTAAAATGGAGCACCTTCCTGAATGGGGAAAAAGCATATGTAGGATATATGTCTGTGTGCATATCATAAACAAATATTTAAAACTGCATTATTTTAATCAATTGTGTTTTGTTATAAATACATCTGAAATTACATCTGAAATACAATGTAAAATTCTAGGCACCCTGGCAATTTGGTAACAATACAGCACATACAGTGAAATCCTAGCAGCTTTGAAACATAAATTGATTTCTGGAATAAGTATGTCAAGGATTTTGATTCTCCAGGAAACATAGGCTTCAAAAATCCCATTAGACTGCATCCTTGCAGTCTTCCTGAGATGTCACCACTGAGGAGCATAGAAGGAGAAAGGTTTTCTTTGTCTTGAGCCATTAAGAGCATGTTGCTGGCTTCTCCCACGCTGTCCTATTCTAGGCCACTTACAGCTTTATGATTTACAATAAACAGCTTAAACTCCATCGGAAAAAAAGGAGCAACCAGTGCAGTATCCTGATAGTGGATAATAGTGTTGAGGCTTCACACTGAAACAGTAAGACCGCACCTTCACCAGATGATCAGGCAGGTTATGCTGGAGATCGAAAACCCATTTGCAAAACCTAGTAGCGATGAATGGCAGGTGAATTTGGCATAACTCCTGCCGTTCCATTTTGCTAAATTTCCATTTAACATTAATCTCATGCCATGACTTAGCAACCATCCACAAAGGCTGTAATCCAAAGCACTGATTGCAAGGAGAACGGACAGCAAAAAGAAATTACATTTATCTTTGGTGTTTGTCTTTGGAATTAACTGAATGTAAATATTTTAAAACATTCAATATGAAGAAAATGTTTCACCTTTGGCTTTCATTATCTATTTTTAAGTCAAATACATTTCAACAAACTTGTATTGCAGTACATGTTTTAATCCAAGACTTTATTCTCTTCAAAATAGCTTTTGTAAAAAAAGTACAATTAAATTAAACAGCTGAATTAATTGAAAACTGTACTTGGTAAATGCCCACTTTACTTACGATCTCTGTTAGGTTTATGAAAATACGCAAAAAAAGGGAAATAAAATACTACCTTTGGTGATACCTATCTTCTTACTTTAGAAGCAAATGCAAGACTAACTTATCTGGTAAAAGTTTCCAGCTCTCCCTTCAGCTTACTGCCAGACAGAAAGTTGGCAATTCCAATAAAATCACATTAGACCTTCATTCAAGCTATAAATCAAAATCTTACTTGTCTTGAATGATATGAAGAGTGAATCTATGACATCTTCCCTGACAAGGCACCAGGACGCTACAAACACAGTACCATTAATGACAGTGGAAAGATGACAAAATGCTGAAGAGCTAATGTGACATTATAAAAAGATGCATACAGCCAAATGCAGTAGGACCAAGCCCAAGCAAGTTCTTAGGAATCTGGGATCTCAAATCATGATATTGCTTTTAAAATCATTAGATATGGAAAAAGACAGGCTCACATTGCTTTATTTTTAATTGCCTCCTTTTTGACAAGCTATTAGAGCACAGCCAATTCAACTTCCCTCCACAAACAGCAGCACAGGGGTTTTAAGGAAGGGTAGGGGAATACGAAAGCTGAATTCTCACTCAACAAGCTAACTGCAGTTGATGAAAGTTAACATAGCCAGTTACTATAAAGATTGTGGCAAACTGCATGAATAATGCAACTTTATGTTGTAACCAAAAATTTCTTGGAAAAAAGAATCATTGGGTCACCTGTGTGTACCAAACTAAACTGTATTAAATCTATACTGAAACTGTACTAAGCCAACTATATTGAAATGCAACCTTCAGCTAATCCAAGGCATCATGTTAGAAGAGCAAGAGGCTGAAAGCATAAGAAAGCAAAAATTTTCACACTGTGATGCGGAGAAACAGTGCAATGTCACTTACACTTACATGGTTCAAGGTACTGGGCTGGTCCAAAATAAAAACAAAAGAAATATTTGATTCAAGTCTAGCCACAGAATAGGAGTTAAAAAAAAAAAAAAAAAAAAAAGAGTGATTAAAAAATGTCTCCAGATTGCTGGGTCTAAAAATATCCCCCTTCAGAAAGGCTATAAGAAGGTCTTCTAAATGATAAACCCAGACACTAAAACAAGACTTCTCTTATCCCTGGTTTAAAAATGATTATGTTCTGCCATATCCAACTACAAACTTCATTCAAGTTGAAATGCAGGGCACAGCTCAGAAGTCTTTGGAAAACAAACTGAAAAAAAAGCCCACTGAAGGAAAAAAGAGGCTATTTCTGTCATCAGTGGACTTTGAATCAAGTCCTAACTTATCAGGATTTACATTCAAAACATGGATAACTGGGTACGATTAGAAGGCTTTTCAAAGAGGCATAATCACAGTGGTGAACTTTCTGCCCTTCCCAGAGCGCAGCCTTTGGGTAAGATCAGTACAGCTGCCTCCATCTGTATTCTCTGCAATGTTTTCTGTGAAATAAAGTACATAAGCTGTTTGCAAAGAATTTTTCTAGAAGAAGTTATATCAAATTCAAGCTCATACGTAGGCATCTGAGCAGATTTTGACTGTCCAAGTACTCAAAATGCAGATTTCAACAGTGACAGCAGGGATTCTTTTTGT
>WYDI02013865.1:0-20520 GCA_009867235.2 Psittacus erithacus | reverse complement strand
TGTGAATGCTCCATCCCTGGCGGTGTTCAAGGCCAGGTTGGACAGAGCCTTGGGCGACATGGTTTAGTGTGAGGTGTTCCTGCCCATGGCAGGGGGGGTTGGAACTGGATGATTTCAAGGTCCTTTCCAACCCTAACTATTCTGTGATTCTATGATTCTATTCTAAGTAGCAGGAAGGTGCTGCCCACTGTCTGCATGGCCCTTCCCACAAAAAGTAGCTGGTCCCACCACAACTTTTGCGGCTCTGTACCCTTCAAATAGCATCTATGCTTCTGCTAATAATAGCCTTCCGGTAGGTGACAGAACCTCACAATGTGCTCTGAAAATTTAACTAACATTGCACACAGCTATTAATCTCTTGACAAATAAAATAAATTAATGGTGAACTGAAATCTTGTGCCATAATAGGATAGGCCTTGTAAGGCTTGATTCAGCAAAAATACATTAAGATGTCACTCAGGCAGGTTTTGCCAGGGTAATTGGGACTTTCTAATAGGATTTCTTTCCCTCTTCAGAGTTTCCTTCAACACTGGAGTAAGCATTTTATTAGTTTTGCTGTCTCACACCTTTAATTAGGAAAGAGCAATGTTTTCTGTTCTCTGAATAATATACTTAAATAAAATGTTATAAGTACTCAAATGTATTAAAATATTTAACAAAATATTCCATAATTTAATGTCATATATATTTCTTGGCAGCAGTGAACTTCATGAGCCTGAACCTGTAATTGAATGATAAATTTAAACCATGATTTCAGCCCATGTATTATAGATGGGTTTGGGGTCTTTACCAAGCTCCTTGCTGATACCATGTCATCAGAATTCCTATTCTTCAGATAAACTCTATGTATTTTTATAGACAAGTTCTGGTATTAAAGCAGTAATGCCTGCAAAGTCGTATTTGACAGCAATTTTGTGATCTTAACATGTGGAAATTGGATAAAGCTATGACACCTCTTCCTTCAAAGCTGAAACATTGCCACTAAGTCTATTTTTCTGACCTGGGAGATTTTTGGGTAGGTTATTTTCCAGCTTTGTACAAATACCTTAATAGTTTAGTCACATACAGAACTAGCCATCTGCACATCTTGCTAGAACTTGATATTTAGAATATTTACCTTTTCAGTCCTTCAGAGATCTTTATCCACTGCTTATAGAATCAGGTTTAATCATGACAGATGCTCTGTAAAGATCATTGAGAATACCATTCAGTATCTATCCAGGAAGCTAAAAAGAGGTTCCTTTTCCTCTAGCCTACTACTGTGTGTGAAGATTCAGATTCTGTTTCTAGGCTGGATCTATAGCCAAGTTAATCCAAACTGCCTCCATTCAGTTTATGCAAAATACCTCTAGCTCTGGGAAATGCATTTGTTATTTTGCAAACACGTATGCTTAAATTTGGATTTAATTGCTTGCCTGTGTTGTGGCAAAGCAATGTTGCAATGGAACAGAGTCTGCTTTCACTTGTGCTTTGGCTAGTGCTTCTCCTCAAGGCTTTGCAGGGCCTCAAGAGAAACTGCTCAGAAAAAGTCATCTGTGCCGATGCCCCCCATGGCGCATGAAAACTGACCCAAAAACCAGTGCCAAGCTATGAAAGTTGCCATGTCCACATTAGGGGGGATTAAAAATAGTTACTGCTATTTCTTATTGAGGGATTTGGGTGTGCTGTGCTCCAAAACCTGTCCCTTGAGGTTGACCATCTGTTGTTACTGAACCTGCTCCAAACCCGTTGTTCCTGAGCATGACTGTCGAGAAACTTGTGGTAAAACAGTCCTTGCAGTCTGGACACCCTCAAGTCTCCCATGACCCCGCACTGCGGGGTACTCAACAGATGAGTGGCGACAGCCTGTCCTGTTTGGGTAGCAAGTAGCAGCATATCTGCCAGCACAGGGAACTCCAGTGGCCGTACCAGTCCTGTGTTTGAGGCTGTGATTCACACAAGGTTTTTATGAAGGTGCTACTGTCAGGACAACTGTTGGGGCATCTGCTCCCCCTGGAGCAGTGTTAAATATTACCTCTCCTTTGCTTGTGCAGTGTGAATTTTGCCTGGGAAAACAATGGATATTTGATGTCTCTCTGCTTTATGTTCTGTAATTTAAGGGTGTTTTGGAGACTCCACTCCAGTCAGTAAGCATTAGATAACTCTTGTGTTAGGCTGGCATGACTGAGCAAATTCCTTAGTTTGAAGTTAAAACTGGGTCTGTATGACAACCTTTTGTTCCCAAATGCATGAGCTCATTTTTGGTATTATAAGATTTCATCCTTTTCCTCTACTTTAGCCCTGAGGGCCATTTGCTTCTTTTTTGTATGGTATTCTGCTCTTCCTCTATATTCATTATGTTCCTTAATATTAGGTCACCAGCTAATTTATTAGCACAGTTCTAATGGTTTTGACAAGGTCATTATCAAAATATTAAGACTTTGGAGTCTCGCCTAGTAACCTCCTTCCAGCCACATACTTCCTGCAGGATTACTCATTGCCTCCTTTTCCTTTTACACTCCTATCTCTAAGCCAGCTTCTTGCTCACCTTTCACTTTCCCAATTCACCCCAGCTTTTCCAGTTTAAAGAAAAGATTTCCATATGACCTATAGCAAAATATTCTACTAAAGTTCAGAGAATTTGACTGGAACATATTCTTTATTAGATAAATTTAATATCTTATCAAAGGCGATCTGGCAGAAGCTACCTTAAAATCACTCCTGTTGTGTTTTTTCACATTTCCCCTTCACATTCATGTCTTTAATTATGATTTTCTTCAGAATCCACTTTAAACCCTGAATACTGCAGAGACAGACTAATGAGTCTAGACTTGATCTGAGCACTTTGTTTTCCTCCTGAAGCACTGGTCTTGCCATTTTTGTGCCAGTTTTTTTCAGAACACAGGGATGAGATCATCCTGTTTCTCTGAACCAAATGCACTGAACTCCTTGAGTTTTGTTTTCCACCTTTATTTCCAGCTCTTGTTCCCATAGTCTGTCTTTTCCTCACATGATTGAGCTCATCACTCTTGTGGGAAACTGAGGCAAAGTCGGAATCCATAGTGTCTCATTTCTGTTTTCCTTGCGTTTTATACTGCTGAAGAACTTTTGCTCTTTCGCCTCAAGCTTTGTGAGATCAATCTCCATTTTCCTTTGGCAGTACTAAGATTACCTCTGTTCTTCTCTTTTGTATATCATTTCTCTTTCCAATCTTCATACAGATTTATTCTCTTTTTTATAGCTCTCCCTCCAGTCCAGCCTGGAATGGAAATCTGTCTTTTCACACTTTACTCTGTTTGGGACGTAAATTTCTGATCCAATTTTTGACATGCTCGTCCTGAAAGTATTTCCTTCACCTGCATGTTCAGGACTCAGCCTTAACACCCAGCCCAGAGAACTGCTGGAGCAGCTGGGGTGCAGCTGCAGCAAGCAGCAGTGTGTGTCAGCTCTGCTAAGTATCCACATTTCTCTGTTGGGGTTGCAAGCTGCAGGCTGGAGGATCACGGGTGACAGCTGCAGAGCGAGGCAATTGCTGCAGGTGCCTGCTGGAGGAATCAGCCCTTGCTGTGATCCTGCCACACTCCCAGGTGCACATGCAGTATCCCAGTCAGTGCTTTGCTCTGAAATGAAAGCAGAAGCCCTGGCAGGGTATTTTCTTAGACATTGGTGCTCTGTGTTTGGACATGACAGGAAGTGAGAACAGGCAGGGAATGCAACGTTCACCTAGCTGTGGGGTGAGCATAAGACAAAATAGTCACGAACCAGGCTTTTAACCCACACCATCTGCAAGGATTACTGCAGATGATCATCTCAAAATTTCTGACAGGGAAAACAGCAGGAGTTCATGCTAAACCAGCACTCCATAGGCTGCAGGCCAAAGCTCAGCAATGGCCAAGCTGCATCCAGTGTAGGCCAGGATGAGGAGGAAAATAAAGCACTGGTGACATTCTTGATTTATGTAAAAGTAATACTGGGACTGTGTTACTGCTTCTTTGAATGCCCCAAAGGCTGTGGCGGGGCAGGACATTGGAGGGATTACAAATACATCCTCAAGACCTTTTTTCCTTAATTATCATCCTTGTTTTGGGGCTGGGAGTGGAGAGGGTGAAGAAGCAGCTTTTACTACAAAATAACTCCCCTACTGAAAGGAGTCCTGGGAAAACTGAAGAAAGATTTCCCCCATTAAAGCAGCACAAAGTATTCCCACAGTGTGATGGATCTGATCCTTTCCTGGATTTTTGTTCCAGCATTTGAGTCATTAATGCCACAGCTGAGGGCTGGAATGACTGTAATTCTGGGGTTTTGGTCCGTCTGGGTGTCTAGCAGTGTATGGGAAGCGAATGAGGCAAGAGGCAGGCTGTGCTGCAGCGATAGCCGGCACCCATTGCTGCACTGAGAGCAGGCTTTCTGCAGCCAGCACTTGCAATTCTCTCAATGAAGCCTTTGTTAAGTTTAGAAATGAAAAATAGTTTTCCATTGAAGGAGTGACACTTGAACACCCAGAAGCTTCTGCAGAATCGCTAGTTGTGTCACTCAGTGTAAGCACAGCTTTACTAGGTATTACATGTGTTGTCTGGTCATCCTGGTGCTATAGACAGGGTTGCTGTAGGTTCTGGTCCATGTGCCCTGATCCTGTGCTGTCAGTCCCAGCTGGTGTGCCCAGGTCTTGCACACCCACAGAAGAGCTACACCTGAGTGAGCATGGGGAAAGTGAATGTGCAGGGAGCGACACAGGCAACACTGGCCCCAAGCAGGAGGCTTAGATACTCTCAGGCCAATGAGCTGTGGGAAAGCAAAACTACTACTGCAGTGGTCCTTCTGTCAGTGGTCATCACAGTGGTCAAACAGGAGAAACATCCATTTTGTAGACAACACACTTGTGTTGTAACATCAGGCACTTTGGATACACTCATGTACTCAACAAAACTAAAAGTATTTCTAATTTGTAATCCACTGTACAGTACAGACACTTCATTGAAGTCATGAAAGCTTAAGTCCCAACTGGTATGACCTGGCACTGAAGTCAGTGGGGCCATGCTGACCCAAGGGAGGGTCTGATCCTAAAGCCTTTAAAACATGTGATGGCATCTACATCTGAGAGCTGTGCAGCACTGGGCATGTCTTTATTCTATCTATTTTTCTGGAAAAAGGCATCTTTCTAAAAAGGCAATACTGTCAAAAGGAATAAAAACTACAGCATGCTAATCTTCACCAGGAAAATCTTACACTTAGCCCTTAAAATATTTCCGTTATCTTCTGTGATATTGGGAGGCATATTTCCTGATAGGGTAATTCCCTGTTCTTATGGGAAGTGGAATTTTTTTGTTAAAGCATCTGTGTTTTTATTTCAACAAATGAAACTTTGTGTGTCAGTGGCATGTTTTGATCACAGAACCTTTTTTGTAACACAGTGGAAAGTCTGAGATTTTTTAATATGAACAGAAACGTAATCTCAAAGAAGAATGAATGATAAAATTATGAAAAAGGTACTTTATATAAAAAAGAAAATATAAACCCCACAACAGTGTCTTATATAAAGTAGCATCAGGAAATTCCACAACAGTTTCCCTAAGAGGGAGAAGTGGAAAAAAAATCCAGTTTCATAAAACTGTTTTGCTGTTTATTAGGTTATTATTTCTTTGTCTTGTGCAATACCAGACCCTGCTTGATAACTAACAGAGACCAAAAGCTGTGAGGATGGCAGAGTTTAAATTCTCTGATATAAGAAACAAATAAAATTCTTTAGTTATTCAGAATCATTGAACTGGAACATCATAGTCCAGAATATTGCATTCTATCACAATTTATCTACATTTTAAGAGAATTTATTGTTCTGTTTGTAAAAAACCCCAAGTCCTCTACTTGTCATATTTGATCGTACAGTGCATTCTTTAATAAGTGCATCACTGTGAGTGCCTGTAATTTGCCATTGCCCCTGAAGATGTTCTTGAAAATGAGATGTTTCATCTCAGTGGTCATACCCTGCTGACATTTCTAAAATAAATAAATTATCAGTTCTGTAGTAGTGTTGTCATGGTTTAAGAGGAATTTACATAGAATGCTGTGCTTCTGTGGGAATTGTCAAACCTTAATCTTCCAGTAAGCTAGAAAACTGTTATTCACATATCCCTAGGTAATGTTGTTTAGTGTTAGTACTCAGTGGAATACACTTTTCATTAAAATATGAAAGCAGTCTAAGTATGTTTTACCCTCAGGCATAATATTAGCTATGCTATTTCTTGGAATGACTGCAATATAGAAATTAATCTAGTCTCAGTTCAAATGACTTTTGTGTCACTGTACAAACTCTGAATTCTTTTCTGTGCATCAAGATGAGTCAAGATGGATGAAAACGACCCTGTTAAGCAAAGTCAATACAAATGTGTATTAAAGCCACAAGTTTCAAAGCATTGAGGTCTTCCCTGTGATGTGCAGTGCAGCTTCTCTGCTCTCTATGGCACATTTAATCTGATCTGGAGTTGCTCTCTAGCACATCCTGTTTGGTGAATGTTTATCTCAGCCACATCACATGAATGAGCTTTGAGAGTATAAATATGAAGCTCGAGTTGGCCCTGGGACATGGCAGGGTGATTCCCACTGCGAGAAGAGCAGGCACTGTGTTTGGCAGAGTATGAACACACAGTCCAGGGCTGGGTTTCTGCAGCTCCCTCTGCCAGATGGCTAAGCAGAAAGACTGAACAGGTTGCTGGAGCCATGCAGGTATCCTTTAGAAAACGGAAATCCCTCCCTTGTGTATCCACAAGAAGAAATATAAATAGTCTTATATTTAAAATACAGCAAATATTGAATGATTGTAGGGTGTGTTTGCAGCAAATGTAGCCCTGGAAATAATAATTAAAAACCATAGAAAAAACTAAGATTAAAGAGTTTTTTTTCAGTGTGCTGGCAAGAGGCTACCTTCAAGGGATTCAGTGAATTTATTGAGAAGTGAACAGGATAGCTTATTACAATGTGGATAGGAAAGGGATAAATTACAATATAATGACATTTTAAGTTAAGAAAAGTTTATTCCTAGGTGACAGCTTTATCAGTGTAAAACTGGTGTGTGAGAAGTCAGCCTGATTAAAAACAACAAAAGGGAGTAAATGTTTAATTTTCACCTGGGAAAAACATTTAACTGTTGGGTTAAATCAAAATACTTCTCTAGAAAAAGGGACAACTAAAATGTGCATTAATGACATGACTGGAGAGATGGCAAAAAGTAAAAAGCAGACAGGGTGCAAATGAGATTGCAAGGAGCTTGAGAGATCTTAAAAAAATCATGGGTAGCCCTATAGAGGAGGAAAGTTGTTCCAAATAAAGCCAAGGCTGAGCAGTGCTAACAAGGGACTCATTACTAGGCTTTAAATGCACCACAACCAGTCGGAAAATAAAACCTGGAGTTGGGGAGAAACTGGTGAAATCTTTGTAGGAAGAGTAACTTTGCATGGAAATGTGATTTTGAATGCCTTGAAACTATCTGTGAGTTCAGATTGAGGCACTCAGATGTTATCACTTTGGTTCTTCCCTTTTTTGAGCAAGGAGACAGGGAGAAGGAAAGAAGGAATGAGCCAGAAGGGGAAATGTCATTTCATCCTCCATCTTCTGCCTCTCCTTTGCCTTTGTCTGGGACATGGGAGACCCAGCTCTAAATCCTTCCTTCTGAAACGATCAGACCTTGCAGAAATGCCCAAATAGGTGGGCATAAAGTACTCAAGGGGACTCTCAGTTTCTTGCATTGAAAGATCAGTGGGACTGAGGCCTCAGGAAGGTGTGTGACCAGAGGGGTAGTAGTTAGTCACTGTGTCTGTGATGGTTTAAAACTTTTGCACAAAGCAGAACTGTTTCACAGCAGAGGAGCCCTGGAGAAGATTACAGGCCATAAGGTAGAAGACCTCCTTCACATTTCCCCTGTAGATCAGGCCATGAGCTGAGCAGAGCTTATGCAGGTCTTCCTCCTCTCCTGTGTCCCCTCTGCTTCCAGGCAAGAGGGGGCAGGGTTCTTTCTCCCCTCTGGGTCACTACTTTTGACTCTGTGCAAGACACGTCTCCTGGTGGGAGAGCACACCAGCATCCATCACCTTCCAGCAAGAGCTTATTTATGCATGGTGGGAAAGAGCGCAAACTACGTTGTTCTTTTGTAAACTGCACATGGAGCAGTTTACGGGAGTAAATAATACAGCCTTTGGGCAGCTCCAGAAAGAGAAACAGGATGGCCAAGGCAACCACTCTGAGGAATGTGCAGCCAGAAATGACTGGATGTGTCTGGAAGGGGTACCTGAAGCTCAGGGTCAGGATAGCTCTGGGTCCTCTGTACTCTTCTCTGCCTAGGGCCAGCCAGAACACTGTGGTGCTCTTGGGCACCCTTCTAGGCAGTTCTAGAGAACTCAGAGCCCAGGTAGGGGTCAAGACTGCCCAGCAATTGCCTTGGCACTGCTCGACTGTGGCACCCCAGCAGGTTTCATAAAAAATTGCTTTGTGTTGTATGCAACAAAAGTGAGGGAGACGGAAAAGGGTCCACTTCTACAGGGAACTAAAAATTAGGAGGTTTGTGTCTGAGGGCTAGTTTATATGTCAGCTTTTGAACAGCGCAGTTTCTCCTGTGTTTCCTGCAGTTTCATCACAGTGTTTGGGAAGAAGATCATTATCCTCAGATCAATACCTTCCCAAACTAACCTAAAAGACAAATCAAATATTAGCCAAAAGAAAATACCAGACTCCTTTTTTCCTTATTTTTCCTCCACTGCTCTGAGTGAACACTTTCAGCTTTTCTCTGGAAATCTCACAGCCTACAGCACGCAGTAATAGCTCATTCATTATTCAAGTAACTGTTTCTGTAACTGGGTTAATAATAGTCTTCATAGCTAAGTACAGTAGTGTAGCTGGTGGAGCTAAAGTTCCCACAGAGCTTTTGTTTTCCTCAGCTCACAATAATATTCCCAATAAAGCCATTCATGAAAATGACTGTGCCACAGCAGCTTGTGCATAACACCCAGTGAATTATTATAACAAGATTTGTTAAAACTGCGGAGGACATTTGTAGTGAGATAGTTATCCGTAAATGATCTTGCAGGAAAAATTGCTGAAAGCTCTCATTTCAAGCTATGCTGCTTTCTCTGCTGCAGTCAATTCCGAGAGCTGACGAGGTTACTGCAATATATAAAGGTAGTTCATAATTAAAAGGCTTAGAGGATTTTCCCTCACGCAAAGCAGAATCTGAGGCACAAACACAAGTAGAGGCGCCCAATATGGAGCCCACATTTAAAACAGGAGCTAAGGATAATTTTTGAATCAAATACTTCAGCGAGGAGAAAATTGAGAAAATCATTAGAAGCACAAGAATCTCATAATTTGATAAGGACCCATTGGTGTGACATACATAGAAGTAAATTATGCTTCTCCTAAACTCCTAGGACTCTTTGAGTTAGAAAAATCTTGCATGAAGGCAAGATGATGGATATAATTTATTTAGAGTCTTGAAAAGCTTTCAATAGGATTCTGCCCATGCGACTATGAAAGAAGTCCAGTAACAAGAAAGTGAGGAAAATTCTTGTCCTGGACTAACAAGTGCTGAAGAGACAAGCTGGCAGTGAAATAAATGTCTGAAGCATGAGGTTGGAAAATATTAAGAGTGAAGGGCCCTGAGGATGTCTATAAGGACTATTTTTTATGTACCCATGTGCAGGTGACTATGTTGTACTTACATAATGCTGATTTCCTTCAGTTCCTGCGAGGATCTGTTTACAACAGATAGGAGACAAATATGGACTTTCAGATAAGGAATGTACCTATTAGGGTTTTTTTAGAGATTTTTAGAATTATATCCTATGTCTTAAGACTGTGACTGTAGTTTCAGTGGATTTGCTAAGTACTGCATTTCCTAATAACACTAAGAATTAGGTGAACAATGAAATGTCAGAATATGTTGCTGATAAAAGCTTGATCAGAAAGGAAAAGCTGTGAAGGATTGTTTGAAACACCAGACAACTCTAATACCACCAGTGGTTGTCCTAACATGATGGCAGATGAACTTGAACTAAAAGGTAATGCATTTGAAAGAAATAATTTAAACTACTCTGACACACTGATGGCTTCTGAATTAACTGTAATCTCTGGGGAAAAGAACTGAGCATTATTGTGAACAGCTCAGTGAAGATACTAAGCAGCAGAAGCAAAAAAAATGTGTCTGAGATGCTCAAGTGGGGGAGTGCATTAAGAAAAGAATAAGAATGTACCTACTCTAGTGCACAGATGCAGCTGCACGTGTAGCCACACGTGCACACAGAGGGGTGGCTCATCAGCCTCAGTGCTGTATACTTTAGATGCTGCATGTACCATGTGAACTTGATAAAAGAATAATTAATGTTTCCCAAGTGAGTAAACTGGCTGAGGAAGATGAAATTGGTCACTTGCAGCCAGAGCTGGTCAGTCCCTCTGGCAATGTACTAAAAGTTGAGAGCCTGGAAAGATTTGGGTTTGCATAAACGGCATCTGAACACTCAGACTCCTCATTAGCATTGGTCCCGCTGCTCCTTTTCAGGATATTTCCAATTGCTTCACCGAAGTTTCTCCTTCTGTCATTTTCCAACCAGGATCATGCCCTACCTTGCCTCTTATGTTTATTAATTATTGTCATACTTATGGTCTGGGTTCATAAACCCATATGGAAAAATGCAAGGCTCTCAGTCAGAACTCATGAAGGAATCATGCAAGGAAGGGCTGAGGGATGAAGCTGGAGTAGAGAGATGGCAGTGAGCAACGAGGAGTGGAGAGGAGGCAGGAGATGGTGGAACCACATGGGAACCCTCTTCCAGGTTGGATCAGCCTCTCAGATGGCCTCTCTTGGGTAAAGTTTTCCTCTGTCTCCAGGTCTGTGGCACATCAATATCCCTGATGCACCATTTTACAGTAAGCTCCTGTGTAAGATAAATAAGAGGAAGCTCATAACTCCGCAGTTTAGTTGCAGTTTCTCTGGCTTTGACACAAGAAGATAACCTCTGTAAAACGCAAACTGAAGCATGGTTATCTTTGCAACCAGAAGGGCTAAACACTTCATTAGCTTTTTAAATGAAAGCTTAGGCTCTGGAGAATGCAGTCAAATCTGCAGGAAGGGCCTAATTCCTCCCACATTTTCATGAGCACAGAGGATCAACATCTTTGCCAGTCAGACACTCTTGTTCTGCCTGTCCCAGAAAACAAGGAAAAGGGGACAGTTGCATTTACAAGGCAACACATTTAAAGCAGATAAAGAGAATCATGAGCAAGTAGGATAGAGCAAACCTGCAGAATTCACTGATAAAAGTTTTTACTGGATTCTGCAGGATTAGAAAAGCTTTTAAACAGTTTGCAGCTGCACGAGTTTCAGTGCCTGCAAATGATGTTAAGAGTAAAAATGTTTTTCCTTGGAGGCAGCACAGACCAGGCCTGACATAGTGGGTTAAGTTTAGTTCAAGTTGGGGGGAGCTAGGAGGTATACTGCACTGTGCAATCCTCTTCATTTATTATGAACTTCATCCCAGTGGTGTTTGTTGTGGCCTTTCCTAGCAGATTGTTTGCTTTCATACCTGTAGAAACAAACTTGAAAATCCAACTCCTGAAGTTTCAAAAAAGCAAAAAGCAAAACAAAATCCAACTTAATGAAATCTGCATGAGTTTCTTTTTGATAGGTCATGATAGTGGTTACTGTCAGCAATACCACAAATAGCACCTGAAGCTGGCGGGAGTTGCAAGGAGTGTTTCAAGAGCATGAGGAGATATGAATAGCTGCTCACACCAAGGAGAGACTTGAAAAAACAGAAGGAAGCGCTAAGGAAGAGAAAGTAGCTCTACATCTCCCTGTTCTAAAATTCTCTGAAGAAGGCAGTGAAAAGGCTCTGGAAGAAGCTGAGATAGTCCAGCAAAAAACAAGGGAGGCTGGATTTCAAAGGATTGCTGAGAATGAAGGTCAATAGCCCCAAGAAGGAGAGCTCAGTCCTGCAGAAGAGCTTGCAAAGGCTTAATTATGTTGGTTTATTTTATGTTTTGAATGTGTGTCCATTTGGAGGGCATGGAATTTCTGACTTAGTGGGACAGCTAAAATATCCAAATAGTGGGAATAAAGCAGTCATTGGCCAAGTTGTCATGGTAAAGAACCTTCTTTCGTAAAGGTTATGAGCTCTTCTCTTCCAGAATTACCACATAGGAACCAGAAATACATGTTTTATCATTACTGGCGTCAGTGACAGGAGAATGCTGGAGACGGCGTGTTAGGGCAACCCATGTCCCAATGGATCATTGACCAGGATATTGAGGCCTCTGAAATCTGAAACATTGTAACTCAAGAGCTGAGTGTGTCCTTTCTTATTAAAGCAAGTGGGGACCAAGTGAAAAATGCTTGCCTCCTTTGAGTTCTTCAGCAAAAAGCTAATGAGGAATTGATATAGGACCACATTTTGAAGCATAACTCAGATAAAACCCTGTAAGTGAAGCTGAGTCAATAGGAAATGTCATGCTGGCTTTCATAACGCAAACCATGCACCTGTCTCTATAACGCCATACCCCACCAGTAGGCACATTGGCGGAGTCTGATAATGAGCCAACATCACAGAGCCACGCTGCTGCTGAATGTACTGCACAAGGTGTCAGCATCCTGCCAGACTTATTCCCTGAATAGGCATGGCTGATGTTTCCAGGAGCTGTAAGACATCTAGGAGAATCGCCAGCGGGGAGCAAAACCAATGCTGCCAGTAGCAGCATGAGAGAGTGCCAAATTAGTACAGAAGCTCCTGTATGTGCCAAATAGCATTCTAATTACATTGCGATCAGCAAGACAAAACTGTGTCTCTTTAAAAACATATGTCTGTATTCACAGCGGATCTTCAATGCAGAAGGGAAATTCAGAGGAAAAATGACAGATAAGAAAGGCTTGTTTGTTTTCAGATGTGTCTGGGCTTCTAGGATCTCAGTCTGTGGGACTGACCCCCTCCACTCCAGGGAGAGGAAATGAGAGGACAAAGAGGAGGTGTGATCTAGCAAAATCTCTGGGACTAATTCACTGTATAGGTACACACTGAAACATGCAACTCTGGCAGGTACCTTCTCACTTAACACCAAACAAAAACATTCAGGGTTCTGTTCAGCTGCTTTGAGGTTGAATAGAAACTTATTCCAAACACAGCACTGGACTACCAGGCCCAGCTCTTTTTGTGTTTTTAATCTCAGTGTCGTTTTCTTCCAAAATGAATGTAGAACATATTTCTAAGAGTTGGGCTGCAGCAGCCCAAAATTGAATAATCTGGTCCAAATTAAAAGGATGCATCTGATACTCATTAAAAAGAGGATACAACAGCTTTTGGAACAGATAGTGGACTCCTAGGAGTACAGCATGGAGGAATTTACAAAGAATGAAAAGTGAATCATGTTGCTGTAGAAATAATTATTCAAATATGTGCTAACCAAAATTTCATCTGGATCCTTTGTGCTTTCTCAGACCTTCCTTGAGCTCCTCTAACTGGTAATGTAGTCACCGTGCAACAGAGTGACAATACGGTTGAAGTACACATGGGCTTAAATATCTGCCTCTTCTCCAGGCCTCTTCATTTGGTCCCCTCAGGGGCCAAATACATTTTGTATCCAGCACAAAAAAATTAAAAAAGGAGAAGATGTGTAAATATTGGCTGCTCTGTTGATTTGATGGGTGGCTATACTGCTTTCAGCTCAGTGAGGTTAAGGCACAGTGAGCTGTGGTGTAGGTCTATGCTATAGTAGCTACACTAGCTCCCTTTCCAGACTTCTGGAAGTCAGGCAGGGATAAGAGAGAACAGCTTTCTCTGCTTTCATTACTCCATAAATTCATATAGGATGGGACTAACTAGAGCTGTGACATGGTTAGGGATGCACAGCTGGGTAGATGCTTCTGCCCCATGCACCTCCATGGGGTTTGGAGCTCTACTTGTCAGCTGGGCTACAGCACATGGGCACCCCCTGAGATGATCATGCAGGTTCCCCCTGTGAATATGAGTCTTTTGAGGATAAGCAGTGCCTAACTGTGCTGCAGCTTCAGCCTTTTCTCACTTTTCCCCACATCCTTGGCTGAAGTGGCCTATCCCTTCTTATATAAAATGGCTACACTGCATTTGGAAATAGCATTAGTATGTTTATTCAGTATGGTTGTTGCTGTCTATGGGCACATAGGGTTTATGTAGGACTGCGTGTGGGTTTTGTCAAATTTATCACTAACAGTTACTATGAACCTGCAGTACAAAGTGCGGGGTCCTCCAGAATTAGGGAGAGCTATTTCAGCAGGTCACCACTCGCCAGACCCAACAAGTAGTGCTCTGACAACCTGTTTTCTTTTGAGATTTCAGGCATTCTGGTGTTTTGGGCTATTTATTATAGAAGTCTCCTGGCTTCTCTTCAAGAAAAAAAGTTTTCTCCAACAGGAGGTAGTCCCTTGTGAGACACATCCAGCTGGCCACAGCAGGGGCCAGCCATGTCGTCTTTACAAGCAGGATATGTTCATGTGCCAGAGTCAGCAGAAAAAAAAATAGATGACACATCCACAGTCTGAAGGTTTGTATTCCCAACAAACCCAAGCAGAAATAAGACAGGATGGGGAGCCAGGTCCAAATCAAGCATTTACTTTAAACATTTACACGCCTGAGATCAAACTCTTGGATTATGGATTAAATCCATAAAATGTCTAAGAAGGCTGGAGCTGCCTGTGAATTGTCTCTTAGACCTGTCTGGGGACATTATGTGACATCTGTTGTCCAAGCTTGGGTTTGTAAAACCCACATGCAAAACAGTGGGGTTTAGACCAAACTGCTGATGTCTGAAATTTTCACTGTGCTTGATACAAGGCACTGCCAAATCTCCAGCAGTATCTGTGTCTGAGGATATTTTGCCTCTCATCCCACACACCTTGATTTGATTGTTACTTGCACAACCTCTTATGCTTGATACTTTGGGAGCCATATATCAAGGAGAGAACTGCTTGGGAGGAAAAAACAGCGGTTCTGTCTGTTCCCTGATCCTTAATGCAGTTTTCAGCTTGAGGCAGTTTGAGTCTTTCTGTTCAAAAAATCTGACATCAGTCATGCACTCTCAGCCATGTGAGGTTACTCGAGTTACAGCTTTCTGTTGTGTGACCATTCAATTTGGAGTGGTTTTGTTCGGATGATGTTTGCTGTTGTGATTTGGGGACTCTTTCGTCTCACCCTTGTTCTTAGGATTTGATGTCCCCACATGCCCGCACAGAAAGCAGAAGAGCAGCATTAGCTCAATAGCACTTTGCAGAACGCGCTTCCATGCAGAACACAGCTTTCCCCCGCTGGTAAAATTGCTACAGAGCCTTAAGCTGCCTTCTGTCTTCTCCTGGGTATTTTTGATCAGGAACGTGCCCCTCATGGGTAATTTCAGAATTTCTACTGAAGTCTCTTGCAACTTTGTCTGGAGCATTGACCAGAGAAAGCCCTCATGCCAATGGGTGCCTGACTGTAGGGCATGTCCCATCCCTTCTTCTGGCCCCACACAGTGCTAAAGTGACAGCCTTGAAGGTATGAAACTGCATAGTGCTGGAAGGAGACAGCTGCTTTCCGTGGCACCTGGAGGAGCCAAAGGTATCTGCAGTTCACTGCTAAGAGCACTTTGTTTTAATATTTTGAACTAATCTGCTCTGGTTAGTTCTGCTCTGACTTTCTTTTTTACCACATGGTTGGGTTTGAGAAGGAGCCAGTGTCAGCAGCTGTCCATCACTGAGAGACAACAGGTGCCAGATCAGGCCCTAAAATGGACCTCTGTTCAGACCTGCCATTTCAGCTCTGAATTCAGTGGGGAACAATTCAAAGCTTCTGTATGTTCAATGAAATATAGCACAAGAGAAGGTGCCCTGGCCCAGGCAACTTTATGTGTTTGTCTCATTTGAGACCTGTTAGCAGGGCGGCGGGGATACCTCTTAGAGCAGTTATGCACCTTTGGGAAATCTGGTGTCATATAAGATCCAGAGGGAAGAAACTATCATACTGTTATTGTTGAGGGACTGGGGTAAGGCTGCTTGTGACAGTCATGAAAGATACGCCCATGCTGTGCTGCTACAGGCAGCTCCCTTGCTATACCAACTTTCTGAAAACAAGGGGACTTGAGGCTTGGAGTTACAAGGCTCCATGAAGATCAGTTTCATTGCTTGGAAATAAAAAGACTTAATTAAATTGACCTATTTTTTATGGTTTTGGACAGGTTGAGTTCCTCTTTTTTCTGTGCTTACCAATTTTTTATAACTTTCACTGGATACATTCCAAGTATTTGTTAACACTTTGTTAGCATTTTGTTTCCCTTTGGGTTAGCTAACAATAAAACCTCTTCTTCCAGTTTCTCCCCAAATCTATGTAGCTGCACCTCTCCTTGACTTGATAGAACTCCAAGACATCATACCACAGGTAACTTGTCATGCAACGTGTGACCGTGTGCATATAAGTGTACATATGTACAGTTACGTGGCATCCGCTATAAAGGCAGGACTGTATATATTAGAACTGTTTAACATCAGTACAGACTTGGGCAACAGATGTTTTTTTTGCACTTCATTTTCTTCCACCTGTCTTCACCAGAAAGAGACTAAGAAGAAATTGCTCATTTGATCGGGGTTTATCCCTGTTCAATCAACCTTTTACTCTGGGAGTGACTGAACTTCAAGTGATAGCTCAGACCTGAGGTTACCAGACTTGTGTAGATTAGGCCACGTGCAAGACAGCCAAAATCCCAGGCCAGCGAATCTGGGTGGTGAGCTCCAGTAGAAGCAGGGAAGTTGCCTGAGTCTGTACAGGGAGCTGTACTGGCAGTATCAGCAGCTGAATGCTGCTTGGAAGGGTGAACTGCAGGCAAGAACCAGCAAGGAGTGGAGTCCAGGAAGGAGTGGCTGCACCCCACCAACACCCAGCAACAGGTAGAGGAGTGGTGCAGTGTCTGCCTAGGGCATGAGAGCAGGCAGCATCCTCCCTAGGCAGGATGAGCCTGGCTGGTGCCCACAGGGAGGTACAGCTCTGCAATACCTTCCTTGTGCCTTGGGGCTCATAAGCACCAGGAAGGATTGGTACCTAAGAGATCTTTTTCTTCCAGTTAAAAAACATGTGTTTTTCAAAGGCTGCTTTCTCCCAGCCCTGTTACTGCTTTCTGTCACCCTCTCTTCCCCCTTCCCAGTCCTCCGGAAGTTTCTCCTGACTTTACAGTGAGTCAAAGCAGCCAGCTCCCGTGTCTGCTCCGTGGTCACCCAGAGCTGTGCAAGACTAGGGCTGAGCTAAGAGTCTCGGTTTGGCTGAGCTGCACAAAGCTGGCTCAGCTAGCTCAGGCCTGGGATGCAGCCTATCTGCCAATGGAGAAGCCACCCATGGATAATGAAAAGCGACTGTAGCAATGGAACATGTTACAAAACTCCTATTGACTTCATGGGAGCTGGCCGGCAGAAATCACTGTGTACTTATACTAGGGAAGTAAGCTGGGACAGTAAATTAATCTCAGCAGTGCTAGCTTCAGGGGTTCTTGAAGCTATTTTGTGCAGTTTTGGTTTGCGTGGATTTGTTCCCTATTAAATTCATGAGGATGGAGCCAAACTTCCCTCAGATTGCTGAGCTGTGCTCTGTTTTGGGATTTTTCAGAAAAACAGGCAAAGCCAGAGTTTTGTCTGACTCCCACCTGGGAGCAGAAATCGGTCCACGTCTGCTGAAAGGCTTGTGAGTCTCTGCAAACACATGTCAAACTTGGCCTGGGATCCATATCTACATCCACCTGGCTTCATGTCTCATCACAGAAGATCCACTCAGTTGTAGTTCAGGGATAGAACAGGTTAAGCTTCATTTATGAGCTGGACCACCCATGATATCAGTAAAGTCAAAATGCAAACATAAGAGCCATAATCACAGCAAATAGTGGAACTTCTGTTTTCCTCTTTAAAAAGAGATGTGTGAAATTCAGGGGGAAAGGGTAATATGACTATATGATGTAGGGAACACATATCTACTCATTTTACTTTTTACAGTTAAAAATGGGCCCAGCCCAAGCATCTCTCAGGGAAGATCAGGGAATATTTGTGTCCAGACCCATGCTGGTATGCCATTTTTGCATGCCAGTGGAACAGAAAACAAAGTTTTTCTTTTAAAGTTCAGTTTCCAGCTGTGGTGCTATGAGGAACAACTCTGTGGTGAGCAAAAGAAGAGAGAGGAAATCTCTTGAGTTGCTGTGGATTATCATGCAGCACAGGGAGGAAGCAGATGAATGCTGTCTTTATTAAGGTGCCCAGGCATGGAGGAAACGGCTTCCTTTCTGTGGGTCCAGGGTCTGTCTCAACTGCAGCTTAGCTGGGATGCTTCTTAAGAATTGCCCCTCATGTCCTTCCTGCCTCCCCGCACAAACCTCTTCTTTGGGGTGACCTCTAGCCCAACAGGAAACATGGGCTAGAGAGAAGATGCTGCTCTCCCTCTACCCTGTCTGCTGCATGGAGCAGTGCAGCTGTCACAGCACAGTGACTGGCACCAGGTGCTCCTAGAAATGTGGGTGGCAGAGGTGGGAAGCATGGCCACAATAGGGACACTGTCACCCAGGGAGGATGCTGCTGGGGCACCCTCAAGTCACCTGAGATAATCCTGCTACAGAGCAGCAGCTTGGCCAACCAAGCCCTATCTGCAAGAGCCACCAAAGGTAACAGCCCCACCATGGGGAACAAGATCCCCATCATTGCCACTTGTGAGAGCACTGAAGAAGCAAACCTGTGCAGTCTTTCTTTCTCTGCCCCAGCTCACCTCTCTATGCTTCCAGCCTGGAGACCGCCTGTCTCCTTCAGGGTCACTAAGCGCTCTCTGGCTTCCAGGAAAGCAGCTGTTGAGTGACCTGACAAAGAAACAACAAATTTGCTGAGCTTGGTTTGTGTTTTTATTGGCATTAGAACTTCTGGGACAGGAGAAAGGGAAGGTCGAACTTCCGAAAAGACTGAGAAGTGAAGAACTTACATATATCATCACTGGTACAGGCAGAAGAAGGCCACAAGAAGGGTCTTCACTTGCTACATAGCTGACCTGTAACTTGAAGGGGAAACAAAATGCACTCTGCTGGAAACTCCTGATTGCTTTCATTTGGGAACTAGCACCAAGGAAAAGATCACATTCTGCCAGGTCTGCTTTTGCCTTGGCACAGGCAAAAGCTTTATTGTTTGTCAAATTAAATACAGGTTTCAGATTGCTTTTCTTAAAGTCATTTTTTCCCCTTCATACTTTCTTAGCTGCTCTTAGATAGTGCTAGATGGCTGGCTGTGTGCATTACGACAAGCACGAAGCTTTGTAACCTTCTGTGAACTGAGACATTTTCTTTTCTCTTCACAGGTTCCCACAGCTGATGCTCAGTGGTTTCCCCCCTCTGTATTCCTGCACCAGTGAGTCATTTCCCTGTCTACCTTCTGCCTACACAGAGTCCAGGTGCTGACAGCTTCTCCTGGGTATTGTGCAAGAAACCAAAGTGATTTGCTGAATCAAGACTACATTAAAGTATTTCCTTTTTGTTGACTCTTTCAAAGATTTCCCATCTCTTCTCTATTTATTTTTTTAACTTTCTCTTGTAATGCTTCATCACATCTACAAATTAGCTTGGTCTGCAGGCTGTGTTCATTTTCCATAGATGGCCAGGCCAAAGAGAGGTTCTTTCAAATACACTTTTTTCTCCCCTCAGCAGTGAAAGAGAGTGATGCCGGCTGGGAAACAGGAGGATTGCATGTAAACTGTTGTGAGGAAGAAAGGGAAGGAGTTCATTTCATCAGGGCTACCAAGAGGTTATCAAAAGATGAGGTTTGGAAACTTGCTGTTGTGAAATCTGTGCACTTAAATGGAGGATCCAAAGGAGCTGTGACATTAAGGTCCAAACTTAAACACTGGTGCATCTACATCAGCATCTTCATTGGACCGGAAGCCAACTTCCAAAGCTAGCCTTCCAGTTGTTCCCACTTCCAGTGCTCCCTTTTGACTTGAGGAATGAATCTGGAAGAGATGAAGCCAATGCTTTTCAGATGCAACACACACCTGAAAACAAGCTCTGGGAGCCCACCTGGTGCACTCCATATACAAATGCATGCTTTAGGTAGCATGTCATTCCCGTGGGGTGGCTGTTGAGTGGCCTAAATTTTAGGCTTAGAACAATAAAAAATCAAACTTTCAACATGAACAAAGGAACAGTGGCCAGTGCTTCACTATGAACAGACAATCTAATGATATTTAGGCATAGGACCATCTATGTTCAATAACTGTGTTTAAAAAAGTGTTTGTAAAGTGACATAACACTCGTGAAAGAGTTATCAGTACAGAGCTGTCCAATAGATGCTACATATATTGCACGTAAAGCCCTTTTGCACATTTTAGAACCCTTTTACTCTGCTTGAAAAAACATGTGCTAATATAGAATCATAGAATAGTAAGGGATGGAAAGGTCCTTCAGATCATCCAGTTCTAACCCCCCTGCCATGGGCAGCGACACCTCACACTAAACCATGTCACCCAAGGCTCTGTCCAGCCTGGCCTTGAACACTGC
>WYDI02013864.1:0-12546 GCA_009867235.2 Psittacus erithacus | reverse complement strand
TGGAGCAAGCTGCTCTAGTGGAAGGTGTCCCTGCCCGTGGCAGGGGCTGGAGCTGGAGGAGCTTTAAGGTCCCTTCCGACACAAACCAGGCTGGGATTCTGTGATGCCTTAAGTTGGCATAAAATGTCTGTGCATCTTTAGCACATGCCCTTAACTGCTGAATGTTCAGCTCCTGGTGAAGTGTTTAAAGCAGCTTGCATGGAATATGCTAGATGCAATATAATGTGATCATAGCACTTAAACCTAATGGGACCTATATGTTACTGCTACCTGCCAGTTCCTCCAGAAACCATGCTGGACTTGGGGCTGGAAGTTCGAGGATGGCGAGAAGGAGAGATAAAGGGAGATTTGAGCTTAAGCTGTCAGGACACTAACCATTGTGAGTTCAAACCCCAAATTGGTCTCTTTGGTGTTAAGTGCTCACAAGATGAGGAGCAGGCAGTGAAGCAGCAATTTATTTAGGTTTTTGCTGTGGCATTCAATAATGTTTTCTTAGCAGCTGGCTGAGCGTTAAAAGAAGTGGTTCTAGGGAATAAGATACAACAGTAACAGCAAGGATACGTGTTGGAAAAAGGAGAAAACCCTCTTTCTGTGCTCTTGTATGGTGTTTATAAACGAGCCAATACAGAATAGCTTTCAAGCACTCAGGGGATAGGCTTGCCTGTGCTACATGCTTCTTTGGGCAGAGTAACCATGAAAGAAAAGGGCTTTAAATAGCAAGCGTTGAAGCCGGGATTTCTTGAGCTGTTGTCCACTTGCAAACATAATCTCTTGTACTCTGGCGATTCCTTTTCACTGAGTCAGAAGAGAGACGTCTCCATGTCACTGGCACGGGGACAAAGCTCGCCGCTGACAATGTTGTCTTGTATTCTCTTCTAGCTGCGTTTTCCAGTGGGGAGGTTGGGTTTAATGACTCTTTTGTTTGGTTGGGTGTTTTGGACACTTGAATGATTCAGGGCTGGCAGTAGGGCTTTGCTTTTCTTGTTGTTTTGACAGGGAGGAGAAGCAGAGAGAATGGCAATCAACTTCAAAGAGCGATTGCATGGATTGTGCTGGGAGCTCAGTATTCCGGCCTCACACGCGTTCTGTTCGCTGCAGGATGAGCTTCATAAGGGAAAATATAGAACAAATGGAACAAATTGAGCACAGTAGTGGGGGGTGATTCCTCCCCAGCATCACTGTTCTAAGCAAGGAAACAAACCCCCTTCTTCATGGAAATCCTCCATATTGCTTCGTTGGTGGTGCAAGCATTCTTTAGTCACTGTTTCTCAAGGAAAGCAGAAATAGCTTCATTCTTCACATGTCCATGAAGTTTACATTTAGGCAGTCTCAAATGAACCTTCAAATAGAAAGCCTTGGGCTCATACTGTATTAGTTCTAGCATTTTATCATAGGAGAGCACAGAAAGAAGTCCTCAGGCTTCTCTGCCCTGCAGGGTGCTATGTGGTGCCAGTGGCTCCAGTGCTTCCCACAGGAGGGGAGGGATCCTGTCCCAGCCCGGACAGAGAAAGGAACATTTGGATGTGCATTGCCCAACAGGAACGCACAGAAATCTGCCTGTGCCAGCTGTTCCTTAATGTGTGAACCAAAATCTGTTCCTTTTCAAAGCATCTCCATTAGGAGCTTCTCGGTTCATCCAATTGCCTCTCCTTCTCCCAGTGTCTGTACTGTCCAAGCACCTTGTCAGCTTATAATGGCTTTATTTCCCCAGCCTGGCTTCATCTGAAAAGGATGCTCGTAGCTTTTGGCAGTGAGAAAGTCACTTTACCTGTTAGAGGTAAAGGTACCAGGAAGCTTTTGGGCAGGTAGTAATGCATCTTGAAGTCTTGAGGCAGTTTCTATCTGTTCCAGGCAAAAGGTCTGGATAGGTGCAGTGCCAGGCTGGAAAGCTGCAGGTAAACCCAAGCAACAACAAGAAAGCCTCAACTACTTGCTCACTTGAATGAATTATTGAAGATCTCTTAATGCTTGGGTTGTCTGCACCACAAGATGGGTCTGTGCTGAACACTGAAAGATTCTGGCTCTGCCCCTGTGTTGAAGCTGGCTGTGTTCTGGGGGAGACTCATGATCTGATGAGCCCTTTTCTTGCATTAGGCTCCTTGGCTCGTAGTGTATCTCCTGCCTCCCTGTGCCCTTACAGAGCCCAAACATCTTCATAGCTTGCCCTGAAACTTCCCTTTGGCCACCCCAAAGTGATTCCCAGAGGCTTTTAAACCTCTTTTCTGGGACATTACACTTGCTAAAAGCAGAATTCTGCTTGCCTGCCTCCATTACGTGTTTTAAAGCATCAGGATCAGTGAAACCTGGGGTTGGGGGTCTCAGTGATGGTGTTGCCAAGTGCTGGAGCCTGTTCTGCTGTTGTTGTCCTACAGCTCTTCTCTGCGTGTGTTTTGCTGTTTATTTTTCACAGAATAACACTTTAAGATACCTGTGCTCAGCCTTGTAAGGAAGTTACCGGGAATCTGGGACAGTGATGGAAGAGGGGACAGATGAGGCTGGGAGCAAAAAAGATTAGGAAAATAATCAGTTTTCAGGGTCTGTGTGAGTCTGAGCAACTCCCCAAGTAATTTCTGCAGGTAGAAGCACTCTCCTTTCCTGTGAATGCCCCTTTATCACTGTTTTAGCTGCCTCTGTTGCTGCTGATTTCTCCCCAGCCTCATTGTAAACCACTGCTCAGTGCCTATTGAAAAGTTGATGTAATTATGACACGTGGGCTACATCTGATATAAGAGAGGATGTAGGTGCATATAATAGCATAGATGTTTTAGAGAGTTGCTTAAATGTGATAAAGCTCAGCTGTCCAGAAAAGAGATCCATGCTGGAAGGAATGGTTAGGGAGGGCTGGGCTTTAGGGTGCTGAGATTGTGCTCTTAAAGTGTAGCTGACAAAGCACTTGGGTATAAAGGCTATCGATTATCACTGGATGTAAAGGAGCCACCTGCCCAGAGATATTCATTTAGAAATACCAACCACCCTCCCCCTTGAAAGGGGAGCTTAAACCCTTCCAGTAATGTCTCCAGATTGCTTTGTGATCCCCTGAAAGACGAAGTGCTGAGCATGGAAGATAGACTCAATGTGGGGAACAGTAGGACCGGTGGATGCTGAGGGTATCCAGGGATGCGAGAACTCTGCTCTGCCTGGGTCTGTTTGGTTGTCTGTCCATACACACATACACCCTCCATACGTGACATACCTATACGAGGATGCTCTAATCATGTTGTGTCAGGAATGCCTGCGCCAGGGCTGCTCCTGCTCCCATTCACACGCTGCACGGACTCTGCAATGCTGAGGTAAAGCCTGTAAATACAATGAGCAAGCTGCTCTAGTGGAAGGTGTCCCTGCCTGTGGTAGAGGGTTGGAACTGGATGAGCTTTAAGGTCCCTTCCAACCCATTCTGTGATGGTTCTATGATAACGGGGGCACGGCAGCCTGGCTGTGTGTTCCTTAATGCTGGTGTGGAATCACGTCCCATGGTACAGAGGCTTTGCTGGGATCGCTGCCTGCAGGAGGAACGTGAGCCGTGGCTGCTCCTCTGCCGGCTGCGGGGTGCTGGGGGAGGCAGCAGCACAAATAGTATCAGTTTTTGCTGAGTGTTCCTTAAAGACAATGCAGGCTTTGTTGCTGAAGCCACAACAACAATGGCTCAACTTCTTTCAGTGCGGGGACCTTTAAAGGGCCATTTCTACAAAGGCTCCCTTGCTCCCCTTTCATGACGCGTCCTGGTAATAGTCTAGGGGGAAAAAGGCACGCAAACAGCCCTTCCCTCCTCAAAATACTGTGTGGGGAGGGAGGAAGCAGCAGCAAGCGGCAAAAACCTTCCAGAAATGTGGAATGTGGGACACGTACGCAGCAACTAACAAGTTTTTTTTCTCATTGTCGTGTCAGGATCTCGTGGTACCATAGAAAGAGAACACAGAGGAGCATTTAATCCTCCCAAACTAACCTCTTTTTGGGGAGGGTGGAACATGGAGGCTTTAATACTGTTCTAGAGAAGAACCATGGTGAGGAGCAGGGAAGGTTTAGCTCTTTTCTCACTCCATCTCTACAGAAAACACAGGCAGTAGCTCTAAGGAAAGTAAAATACAAGTTGACATTGAAGATACTGTTACATATAGTCTGGGCAGACGGAGGTAAACCTGCTTCCTTTCCTATGGTTTCATGTCTGCTTTTTGTCTGCCCTTTACAGGCAAAGAAGGGTCTGTTTACTCCTGGTAAGTACCTCTGAAACGCAGCACTTCAGTTTCCAGACATCTTGCTTCCACCTCCCTGCTCTCAAGCTAAATGTTGCTTCATCAGCATAAATCTGCAGACTGACATGGTCTTAAATGCCTTTTAAACGAGGGCTCATTTCCCCCTTAATTCCCTGGGGAGCTGGAATTCATGGCCTGTGGTTTGGAGGGTTTGTGGGTTGCCTGAGGGAGGCTGGTGCTCTGGGACCTCCCAGCAGATGAGGACCACAATGTGCAGATCTGGCATGGAAAGCTTCCAAAGTGGGCATTTCCTGCTTGTTCTGACCAGCGAGCATCTCCATCAGCTGGTGGTAGTGTTGCTGGTCCTTCTATGGTCTGCTCTGAAAGCTCTGGCTGCAAGAGGGGGTGGCTGGTGCTGAAACATCCCCCATCACTTGGGGTCACACCGGGTTTATTCACCCACTTCTGGCCCCAAAACTCAATCTTTAAACGTGTTCAGTGGTTTAAGTGTCTTTGCTTTTGAGACTGAGCACAATCACTGCTTGTGGGACTGCAGCAAGGGGAGTTGAGGTGAGTGGCCTTTCATGAGGGTACAGGATGAGGGAGGTATTTCCCTTTAGGATACAGCGCAGTTTCTTCCTCTGTCCACGTGCAGAAGATGAGTTTCCTACTTCAGCTACTATATATGCTTTGATGGTTTTGCCCCACTAAGTGCAGACAGAGGACATCAGGTCTCTTGACACGTCAATGAGCCTCAGCCTCTCTGCAACCTCCCAGCACCCCAAAGTTGTCCTGCTAAAGCACTTCATGTCACTCTGGAGTAATGCCTGTGCCTTCGGTGAGCAGGTCATGGTAGGACATCAGGCAGAGGAGCTGTGCTCACCCCTTCACAGACAGGGCTGTGAGAAACGACCGTGGTAGGAATGCTACCATATGATACGTTGTGGTGTTTGTAAGGAGATGTAGCAGGTTGCTGCTACACTTGGTGTCTGCTGGAGGTTTATTCTGAACACAGAGTACCCTCTTCTTGGAGCAGGCATCGAATCAGAGCAGGTACCCTTACCCAGAACAAACACAAACTTCACTTTGTCAGCTGAATGGAGTTGTCTCGTTTCCACGCTGCCTCATTGACTTGAAGTGCATCAGTGATACTGTCATTGCCATCACCTACAGAGCTATTGAGGAAGAGCTGTCCCATGCATCTCAGGCAGCAGTAAAACTGCTACGTTAGAAGTTCCTTGATTAGGAAACGAAAAGGCTGCTGTTAGCAAGCGATCCCTCTGAAACCTGTGCTACAAATACAGGTCAGAAGCTTGTCTCCAAAGTGCACTGAGCCTTTTGGGGAATACTCAGTAACTGGGTTGACAAAGAGTACTTGCCCTGTAAGGAGCAAGATGCATCTCATACACAGAGGCTAATTCTCTGTAACAAGACTTTCAGACAGCAACTCCAGCCCATGTCAGCTGTGTGTCAACATGCCAAGAACCGGGACCCAAGCCATATGGCAGGCTCCTGCATTGCTAACATGCAGCAAACTATTTCTGTGCAGATAAGCTTGTGAGCCCGTTTCTGCTGTACCAGCAGATGCTTCCAGGGCTCATGCTGGGTCTGTTTTGGCTTTGGCTGCAGGATCAGTGAATGGGCGCATGGGATGCAGTTCCTGGTGGGATAGAGGGAAGGGAGGGGGTGTCCTATGCCTTTTGCCTTTGTGCTAAGGGGAAGAACTGTTCCTTCCCTTTGGGTTTACCACCTAACTCTGGTCGGAAGATCTTTCTGAGCAGGGAAGTGCTATTACACCACTAACTCAATATCCTGACCAAGGTAGTGGTGATCACCTTATCTGCACGGTGAAACCTGAACCTCCTTCCTGCTGGGCTCTGACAGGGAACAGCAACTGGCTCATCCCTTTGGACTCAGCGAGTGTCCTTGGTTCTTCTACAACAGAATAGGTCATAGTCATCCTTTAGAAAAGTCTCCAGGAGCTCTGAAGGTCTCCATTTACAAGAGGGACTTAGCACAGAAATGTTTTATTCATCAAAAAATGCGGGCTACCATTTCCTTTTAATGAAACCTTTTTTGGCTGTTCTTGTGGGTTTTGGTACATATTGTCAGGTTCATGTGTTAATGCATTAACCCTTTCTGCTCCTTTATGCACCTTTATGCTTTGTAGGAGATGCTGCTTAGCAAAGGAGCCTTTTAATGCCTTTATTTTGTTCTGTTATGAAGTTTGTGAAGACTGTATCATTCCTGGTAACTGAGAAAGACTTTGTGAGCACTGGGGATGCTGCTTTCATCCTTTAACTAAAAGATAACTGAGCAAATCACTGCACCTGGTATAGTACCAAGTGATGCTGCATTGTAAGCTTCCACAATAGGTAACTAATACCTATGTCATGTTAACTCCTAAATACTATGTTTGTGCCCTTGGTTAAGTAGCACCAGCTTGTGTTTCTTCATTACCCATCCTTTCTGGTTTAGTGTGCGTAGTAAATTTGGAGTTAATTGCTGCAGCTTTTAGGAAAACAGTGACATTCTCATTCTCTGTTTCTCCTCCTCTCTATTCCCCATCCTCCTTAGGGTTGATTTCTGAAGATTCCAGGTTTTCCATACTCCTGAAGCCTTTCTGATGCTCTCCCATAGTGTTTCCAGCTGTAAAAATCTGCCCAGTGCCATTGGCCCCCTAATCCCTTTGTCCCCCCTTTCCCTCTTCCAAGTTACCACCTTTCTGCCTTCCTTTCTTTTAACAGTTGACCTCAAAACTGAAAGTACATTCTGAACAAAACCTCCTCATTCCACCCCGGCTTCTCTAGCACAGAGTAATATGAAAACAAAGTTATTGAAGAGAGGTCAAACACTGATTCCATTCTTGGAAGCCAATGAGACACTTTGATTTTCTTTCTTCCTCATTGTTCTTAATCATACTTGAAGTAGATACTTACAAGTGGTTTGGCAAAAGAAATATTCCTGTGCCTTGAGAAGGCATCATTTGTTCTGAGGCTGGCAGAGAGCAGAGAAGAGGTGGCCTCTAATTTTACTGCTGTAGCACACGGATCACGTGCATGACCACATCAGAGTGCATTAAGCACCCTCTGTGCATTGGGGAATAAATAGCATCACTTTACTAATAGTCTCCAGTTTAAAGATGTATATTATATTTATTGATAGCTCATTCTGGGTTTGAAAGAGTGAATGTCATTTAAATGGGTTTGGTAATCTACAGAGTAAATCAGTGAGAGCTTTTTTAGCTGTAGCTTTTTTCAGAGCATCACAGAATCCCAGACTGGTTTGTGCTGGAAGGGACCTTAAAGCTCATCCAGCTCCAATCCCAGTGACACCTTCCACTAGGGAGGGTTGCTCCAAGCCCTGTCCAACCTGTTTCTTAATAGTCTGAATGCCTCTAGAATATTTCTTCTGATAGTGATGGTTGTGTGAGTGATATTTCAGTAGCGTGTATCTAACACCACTTAGGGACATGCTGTAGACCAGAGAAGTGATAGCTGTAAGGTTTCTTATATATATAAATATCACGAGCACTGGCAATGCCCCAGCCTCCATTAACCATGCTAAATCTACCCTATTTCTGGGCACGAGAGTGAGTAATAATCACCAACATGTTCCTTTTCCAAAGGAGCTGTCCCATGGTTCTATGCAGGACAAATGTCTTGGAATTGCTAGGTGCTCTGGGAAAGGCAACTCTTAGTAGATGCCACCCCAGTTATGGGACTACCTGGGAGTGTTACATGCTTTCACACAGGCTGCTTGTTGCTTCATTTGCTGTGCTATAGGATGTGGATCTGCTGACTGATCTCACATAATGAGGTAACAAATGTATAATTAACTACTAAATGTATAATTACTTTAAAGCTTGCTAAGATCAAAATAGTCGAGGCCTAGTGAACAGAAAACCATTTTTAAGTAGTCAGGAGCTTAATTTGTAGCTAATCAGCAGCTAAAATAGCGTTTTACCAGATAAAATGGTTCTCTGCTTTAAAACAAAATCACATTTACTAAAGTCTACGTCCAATTTATTGCACTTGTACTGTTCTAAGAATGATGGTATTAACATAGCACTGCTGTAACATGGAAGGCTGCAAAAATCAGTTCTTGGTTGAGACAGGGGAATAGTTACTCTAATTGCAAAATGCAAACACCTGAGGTGTAAGGTCATATCACAGCTCACCAAAAGAACACTTCAAATGGCTCTTGATCTGTGTTAGTCGCCTGTTGACCTTGCAGCTTTGTGCCACTTCAAGCTGTGAAAGAAAAGCTTTCCAAGGAGGTCAGCCCTGCTCTGCTTTAGCCTTAGCAATTCCCTGAGTTCTGTGAGGCTGCAGACATATGAGTATCAAAAAAGGCTCTGGTTCTCTGCTGGGATGTTTAATTCCTGAACTTCCTTTTCGTGCCAAATCCCGAACTTTTATCTTCTTGCACTCGAGCAAATCTGAGTTCTCAAGTGACCTAAAATCCCTCTGATGACTTCTCTTATAGCCATAGAAATGGATAGTTGTAAGACGACCTTCAGTCATCTAGCTGCAGTCAAATGGCAGCTGTGATGGTGACACTGAAGAGCTGCCATATATTCTAGTGCCTTTTTTTTCACCCCTACAGAGGTGGTTGTTGGTTTGGTCTTGGTCGTGATCAGCAGATTAGCTGTGTGTCAAAGAGCTGGTCTTGCTTTTGGTTGGGTTGAGGGGTGAGGGAGATGCATGGTGGTTATCCATACCGTACTGATATTAAATAGTCAACATACATGCAATGATGAGTTGATGGTGGTTTCTGAGCCCGTCTGGCAAGGATGGGCCATCTTTCATCTCTGGAAATTTATGGCTTTATTAAGTCAAACTGATTTACCCTATGCTTGACGTGCAGCAGCACATGCGAGTGTGTCTGGTCTGGACAGAGCAGTGGGGTTTTAGCTCTGTGGGTTTATGGCAAATAAGTGATGTTGGCTTTGGTTTTGTTGTCCTTGAAGGTGCCTCATCACCAGACATGGAGTCTAGCTATGGAGGAGGCTTGCTAGATATGGTCAAAGGAGGAGCAGGGAGACTCTTCAGCAACTTGAAGGATAACCTGAAGGATACCCTGAAAGATACATCTTCAAAGGTCATGCAGTCTGTTGCCAGGTACGGTACAGCTTGAGCTGCCTAATGCAGGTAAAATCTCTAGCTGCATAGTGCCAGTCTGAGCTGGCACAGCACAAATTCCAGCTAACCTTATGGAGGAAGGAGGTGAAAATCACAAGTGACTTCTTTGGTTCTGTCTCATTGTTGGTATTTGGCCTCAAGGAAGCAGGGAAACCAAAGTAAAGTATCTAAGCTTCATAGTAAGTGAGCATCAACATCCTGAAATCTGGAAAAGGCCCCTCAGTGAAGGTGGAGCCCTTGGTCTCCTATTCCTTCACTGACCTCTATGGGGTATATCTATTCAACCACCACTTGAATCTTTTGTCACTGAGAATTGGCTTGTGTTCTGTGCCCTCCCTTTGCTGTGCAAGGAGGCTGTGCTTGCTGATGCAGCCATTGCTTTCGAATTGCAGAAAGAGCTGAGGTGCTTTGATTTACCTCTGCTGGCATCATTCCCTGCTCTTGGCACTCTACCTGCCTCTGAGGGATAGGGGCTGCAATAAATTAAAGAAACTTAATGCATAAAAGACCTGCGAGGCTTTGAGGCATCTGCAAAGTGGCAAACTCCTAGAGATTTCTCCTGAAAACTGGCACTGGAAGTTAATGACGAAAGGGAAAAGGGACCTTTTGTGCAAGCTTCTGCATCCAGTTAATTGCGTATGTTGCAGGGAAGGCTGGGTCACTGGCTGCACGAAGCTATTTGCTGCTTAAGGAATAATGACAAAGAAGAAAGAGTCAGGTTTAAGATCATTCTTTCCTTGTGTCATAAGTAGATCTTTGTGGGAAAACACTCTTGTGGTTCCTGTAATGTGCTGTCTTGTGTAAATATGAGCATAACGTCTGTCTCCTACTTTGTCTTCTTTTAGTTACACCAAGGGGGAGCTAGATATTTCATACATTACCTCGAGAATCATAGGTAAGCACCGCTTAGTGGATAAATACAACCTGTAGTATTCCAGGGTTCAGAAGTCCATGAACTCCATATGGTGCATGCTCAGCCTGGCTTCTCCATACCTTTCCAGTGATGTCTTTTCCGGCTGAAGGTGTTGAGCTGGGATTCAGGAACCACATCGAAGATGTCCGGACGTTCTTGGATTCCAGACATCCTGACCATTACACAGTCTTCAACTTGTCACCCAAGTATTATCGCAGTGCCAAGTTCCACAACCGGGTGAGTGTCTTCTGAGGGGTTAACGTAAGCAGGGGTGAAAGCCCTTAGGAAAAGGGGCACCAGGTCTATCCTAGCATGGCAAAATGTAAGGAGATGAAAAGGGAATTGTATGATGTGGTCCTTTTTGTGGTTTTGCTGATGTCTGGGACCTCAGGGATTAAAAAGCCTGAGAGTTTGGGGCATGTTGCTTGTGTTAGGAGCCTCTTAGGGCAGGTGGCATTGCACTAGGTTGAACCTGTGCTGCCTCTTGGCTCCTACATAGATGTTAGAAGCTGCTGCAGAGGAATCAGAAGTAAAATGAAAGAGCTTTGCAAGAAAGTGCCAATAAAAAAGTAGATTATTTTCACGCTGAGCAATCCTTCAGTTGTGCTTTAATCAAGAAGGAGCCTTGAGCAGGCAAGACACAGGGCTGGAAACTGGATCTAAGGGTGTTTTGGCTCTTCTGCCAATGTATGATTTCAAAACCCACCTCCATGCTCTGCCCCAGTTTTTTCCTCTAAAACCAGCAGAGCATATTGGCAGCACTGCAAGGCTCTGGTTCATTAATGGCTTTTAGAGGAGATCCCTATGAAATACTGCTCATGAAATGCAAGTTTAGATCTAATCTTTCAGAAAACTTCCTGTTCTTTCCCTCTCCCACAAGGGAATGATGATCCCTCCTTTTAATTTCGTATTTCTTATTGGCAAAAAAAGGCAACTGCAGTTTCCATGCTAAAACCTTAGTCAGGGTAAGCAACTCTCATGCAGCATAAGCTTAATGTAATTGTAATTTGAGGTATATCTGTATCTATCTTCACTCTGATCACCAGAAATCACTTACTCACACTTGAAGCTAATTTCTCAGTGGCAGTCAGTAACCAGCCATGACTTCAAATATGAATAAATGAACAGGAAAGAGTAACTGAAAGGTATCAAGGGCTTTGAATCTCGAGTCTGGCTTGGGTCTGGTGCACTGCTGTTGTTGGGAGGAGGAAGGCAGATCTAGTTTTGAAAGCCCAGCGTTAAACATCTATTGGTATATCGCTTGACCTGGCCATAAGTCTTCCATCCCCTGTGCTTTATCTCCTGCCCTACCCAACAGCTTAACAGATGACTTTGTGTGTTGCTCTCAAAGGATGACACGGTGCTCTGTAAGTTATTGCCTTGATACACACAGAAGGAAAATGATGCATCTCTTAATAAAATATTGTACTTTCAGGCTAAGGGCTAGAGGAAATACTGGCTCCAAGTATTTCTCAGGAAAATGAAATGTGCCCAATGCAGTACATGAGATGAAGCATGAAACTATTATAAATATGAGTTTGAACTTCATCTATATTGGAAAAAATACTAATGGGCTGTGAAGGAAGAGAAATCCTGTGCAGAGTGTTTTCTGCTTTGGATGAGGATGCCAGCTGAGCTGAAGTTTTAAGATACACACTTATTCTTTGAAGTGAAAGGCTTTTTAATTTGATGGGGCTTGGAACAACCTGCTCTAGTGGAAGGTGTCCCTGCCTGTGGCAGGGGGTTGGAACTGGATGAGCTTTAAGGTCTCTTCCAACCCAAACTATTCTGTGATGCAGGTAGGTCACTTTGCTGCATGGTGACACAGGAGAGAGAAGAGTTCGTGTTCTGGTGGGCTGTTTTCCTGCCCAGATGTGGCTGAGCAGGTCATAAAGCCCCAGGTGCCCAATCTATTGAGAAGAGTGGACCATGAACGCTAAACCTGCTATTGCAATCTGGTTGTTCTCTATTCTGCTCCCTGCCTTGCCTCCCCAGCAGGAGAGGAGAGCTCTTGTCTGCTTGATGAAGTGTGAGCAGTTTGAAACCATAGAACTCAAATATAATGTTAAACAAAACCAAACTTCAAATTCCCTCATGGGTCACATTCTTGGCTGTTGCTGCCCTACTGCTAAAGTAATAAAACAAGCATTGGTTGCTTATTTCCAAAGCTCTAGAAGAATCCCTGTTTCTTTCCTGTAAGGTTTCTTTCAGCCTGCTGGAGTGAGTGCAGAGGAGGCCACGGAGATGCTGCGAGGGCTGGAGCAGCTCTGCTCTGGAGCCAGGCTGAGAGAGCTGGGCT
>WYDI02013863.1:0-15548 GCA_009867235.2 Psittacus erithacus | reverse complement strand
AAGCCATTCCCCTTGGCCTGGCCCTACAGGCCCTTGGCCAAAGCCCCTCTCCAGGTTTCCTGCAGCCCCTTTTGGCACTGGAGCTGCTCTAAGCTACAAGGATGCAGCTCAGCACACGGCTGTTACTGAACACATTCCTCATTAATGACTGATACCCATGTCTGCTGTTTAAAGCAGCATCCGAAGGCACCTCTCTAAGGGCAAGAAAAAATTGTTGGCTTTACTTCTGTGCCCAGCAGACAAAAGCATTAGTCCTGTTTTGCCCTTCTGGGTGAGCACTTTCTTTGTTCCTCCCGCCAACCAGCACATTCCTCGATCCAAAGCATTCCTGGTCCCGCTGGCACCCTGTTACAGAGGGAAGCACAGCTTTACAAAAGCAGTATTTGCTGATACTACAGGAAGCTGGTTAGCCCAGACCAGCAACAGATTTAGTGATGACCACTTGGTACAGGGGCTTTGCAGGGTGAAAGGAGAGGGTTCAGGGGTACCTGGGAGCTGCACATCTTCTGGCTGGGGGGTGCATAAGGCAGGAGAGTCAATGTCCTGGTGTCTCTGGTGCACACAGCCTTTCAGAAGGCAAATTCATTCAAATACATATGTCTTGTCTCCGAGTAGATTTCTGGTTTCAGACCTGCTTTGTCCTCGTGTTGCCAGTCAGGCGTATCTCAGCGCTTAGGCCTGGTGACTTGTGACCTGTGTGGGCACCGGTTGTAAGTAACTTTATTAACTGACTTTTATGAACAGACTTTTAAACCCCACGTGCCCCAGTGATGGAGTAACTGGTGATAACAACTGAGGATTTGTTGGTTGGAAGCACTTAAATCATGCATTCGGAGTCAGCTCTTGAGGTCACCCCCATTCACTGATTCCCCTCTTTCTCTCATTTCTTCCTCCCAGCTTTGCTATTGCTGCCAAGTGACTCACAGGGAATTTATCCAATGTTTGGGGTTTTTCAATAAGGCTCCTAAAAAAGCAAAGAGCACAATGGGTTTTCCAGGACTCCCTTATGACCAGTGCAGAGAGAATGGGGGAAAATGGGATATTCCCAGTCCAGAGATGAGCATCATCAATCATGAGGAAAATCAAAAAGCAGTATCTAACTGGATGATCTATAAAGCAGAAACCACATGAGTTTAGCCTGCAAGCATCCCATCTTCCCCACGAGCAACCCCACCACTCTGAGTAGGAATTTAAATTGCCTAAAATCAGTTCCTAGCCTAATGCTTCAAAAGGGAGAGGAAGCCAGACGTACCAAAACAAGTCAGAGACTCACCCTTCCTAAGGAATTCAGAATAGGTGCTGTTTGTTGCAAAATACCTTTTAAAATGATGTTATTCCTGTTCTTTGTCTTGTTGACTTTTGCAGAAATCAGTCAAAGTGACTCCCAGGGACAGCCTCCATGGATTTTGGAGGGTGGTGTCTATTTACTTACTTGTTTCCAGTCTGGGACTTCCTGGATGATGATAAGTTACCAAGATTTCACTCTCTGCTCAGCTAATAAATGACAATGTGCTTATAAACCCCTCTTGAGCCAATGCACTCCTTTGGAGATGCAGGCAGCATCCTTTATGTACATCATTGCCTCTTTGTACAGAAAAGGTTTTCACACTCTGGGCAGGGCTTGGAGGAATTAGACACATTTTGCTCTTCATTCAGTAGTGCAAGGGATGGGCACTGGCACAACAATGACACAGTTGTGACAGCACACTCAGTGGTGGCTGTAACAAAACATCAGCCATCCCCAGCAGCTGGATTGTTGCAGACCACACCAACCTTTTGTGCTATTATTTGTGGTATTTATCACCTTCTGTCTGCAAACATCCATTAGGAATTATCCCAGTGGTCCCTGTTCAGCAGGACCAGACACAAGTGTCCCTCACAACACAGAGAGAGGCTGGCACTTGGCACGACAGGTACCTCAAGACACACTGATGTCCTGCTGACAGGATCTACTGAGTGCCGAGGTCCAGCCTGAGTGCCTGCAGAGATTTAAACAAGGATTAGCTGAAAATGGCACAAAACAAGCAAAGGCAGATCCCGTCACTGGATCAGAGCTGCCAGACCCGAAGCACAACCCTGTGCTGTGGGGTCTTGCACCCTTTGAGTGCCCAAAAACCTTGCTTAGCCCCAGTCCTGCAGCTATGACACAGCTCTAGGGTTTGGGCTTGCTCCTCTTCCTGCTCACCACGGAACTTGCTCCCCAGGCACGGGAGAGCTGTGGGAAGTGGCCTGGATGGGGAGGAAGGCACACCTGAAACCTGCAGTCCACCCAAAGGACATGGGGTCTGTGTGAACCTGTCATGCTGACAAAGCGTGTACAGCATCCCTGATGCCACACGAGGGGAACCACCAGCGTTTATCAGAGATATTGTCACACAGCACTGAAAACCCACAAGGACACCATAAAGCCCCTGACCCCCTTTTACTCCTCTTACCCATCTCATCATCTGGTTGATGAGAAGCTCCCCACTGACCCAGCTTTAGCATGCGCTTGGGCCCAGAACCCCCCTGTGTGCCGGGCTACACCCCGAGAGCATGAGCAGCAGCTCAGGGAGGGGATCCTGCCCCTCTGCTGCGCTCTGGGGAGACCCCCCCTGCAGTCCTGATCCAGCTCTGGGGCACAATATCATACAAGTATTTATGAGCAGGCTGCCCAGAGAAGCTGTGGCTGCCCCATCCCTGGCAGTGTTCAAGGCCAGGTTGGACAAAGGGGCTTGAAGCAAGCTGCTCTAGTGGAAGGTGTCCCTGCCTGTGGCAGGGGCTGGAGCTGGAGGAGCTTTGAGGTCCCTTCAACCCAAACCAGTCTGATTCTCAGATTCTAGGCTGTGGGCTCCCCTCCTTGCTCAGCTGCTTTCTGAGTAATGAGCGAGTAAATCTGCTTTCACCGACCTGCCTGCAAACCCCAGGAAGCACTCCTAAAGCTGTAGCATAGCTGTGTCACACATCTCACTGAAGCGCCTGTGCGGCTACGTGCAGGTGAACCAGGTTCAGGGATCATTTAAGAACCAAATTAAACCTGTTGATACCAGCACAGACAAAGGGGCCAAGAGGCTGTGGTGTGAGGAGGCAAGAGGTGGCAAGACTGTTTTAGCAACAGGGAGAAGAATGAGGAAGGCCACAAGAGAGCAGGAGGCAGCGCCCTGATCAGATAACTGCTGACAGAAGGCTGTACTGTAGATCCAGCTGGCGCTGTCCCAGTGCAGACCAGGCTTCAGGAAGCAGGGCCCTGCCTCCCATCCCGTGCACTGTGACACCCGCTCAACTATCTCAGACATCTTCTCCAGGCAGAGTAGAACGGAAACCAAGAGGAGCAGCACACACCAGGAACTGCGCTTCAGGACTTCCCTCTCCTTTGCATCAGGCCTGCAAGGCAGCAGGGAGCTGGAATTCCTGCATGCTGTCACCCACCCATAATCCCGCTTGAGAGCCCCCCTCCAAAATCCACACGAGACAAGGATGGGGAGGGGGAGAGCATTTCTCAAAAGGACCCAGAGCAAGGGGAGGAAACAGCCGGGCTTTGGGACAGAAGCAACAGGACCTCCTCTGAACCTGCTCTCCAGAGAGCTGAAAGAAACAAGAAATAAGCTTGATGCTTGTTGACCCATCTGGCTCCAGACACTGACCCTACTGCAGAAACCATGAAGTGCTCAACAGAGAGGCCACCAGGAGGGTTTTGCTTCAAATAACACTTTTGCCAAACCTCCATTCTTAATTTTATCTATCAACTGCAATCCACTCCTCAAATAATAAACCTGATGGCTGATGGGCTAATCCATGTTTGACCCAGGTTTTAAACTCACCAAGGCTGAGGTTGCTTGGTCTTCTGAGTCTGGCCAAGCTTTCCAAACCACAGTTCCCTTCTGATGTAAACGCTGTTGGGCAGCACCAGAAAGGCTTTCCAAGGGCTCCTGTCGCTCTGAACCCCTGCCAAGCACATCTTAAATTACAAACATACAGCCTAGCGTGGTCCTGCTATCGATGAGGGCTTAATAAGAACATCAGTACAATGACATTGATCTTCTGTTTAACTGCAGCACAAATCAGGTAACTGGATACAGAGGATGCAAATAACGCAGAGTATTTGACAATACATAAAGAGTAAAAACAGCTATGCAAAATTACTGTGTTTTCAGTGATTCCTGTGCAATAGCTGAAAATGATCCACAGGTTTAACAGCTATCTTGGAAAATACTCTTGCTACAAGTGAGCAATCATTGTAAAGGCAAATATGAATCTTGTTATGTCCAAACAATCAACAGCTATTGAAACAGAGAACAAGGAAGCCTGATACTTCAGTTGAAACATCAATTGAAACATCAGTCTTTGTAGTCAAAACGTAAAGAATGTGGTGTGATTTCTTTCAGGGCAAAACGCTGGCACTAAGACGTAGGTAAAAGTCACTGGAAAAGATGGCAAACCCAGAGAACTCATGGGCTTCAAAGCCTGAATGAATCACTTCTGTCTTTCAGTCCAACTGCCCACAGCCTGATGTTTATCCTTTCTACAGCAGAGAACTGACTTTCCAATTTCACATTGTTAAATCACAATTTAAGGGTGTTTCATTCACAGCAATTTGGAGTTTCAAAACCTGCTGCAACCCAACAACTGCAGCTCTTAACTCTGCAGGAAAGCACTTTTGGGATGTGCCATCTGACTATTTCAGGGTTAGATTAAAGGCATCCTCCCTGCTTTCAACTTTACAGACTTCAGGCATTGCCAGCACCAGTCCCAACCATGGTTTCAGTAAAAAACAACTTAGATCCCAAGTTTGCTACTTGTGCTCTGGACGAAGCTAAAATTGCTTCAATGCAGCAGGGAGTAATGAGATTAAAAGTGCTGCTGATTGTGTTTAGCTTCAGCGACTTGTTTTGGAGAGGTATCCAGGCTTCAGGCTGTCAGGCAGCTGCACGGCTGCGTGCCATGAGGAAGTTCACAGCCGAGTGTTTGCACAGCATCAGCCTATTTTTAGTCTATGGCCCGGGAGGGAGCTTTCTTCCTACCCCAAGCCTCTGCAATGCCCTCCATGGGCACGCAGGAGCTCGATGAGTCTCTGCACAGGAATACAGCCTGTTTTCTTTGGCCAGAAGTGTGAAATAGGGTATTGCACGTGCGCCAAGCAACCTGCGCATCTATCCAAGGAATATAAACCCAGCAGCACCAGCCCTGGTTTCTCTTTTCTCGGCTGGAATCTTGTTTTAGGAAAAATAAAAGCAGAGAACTCGGTTTGAAGTAAGAAACCTCTGGCAATAATTCAGGTAAAGGTTTAAGATACCTGCTGCAAGAACTGGGGAAGAGATCAGTCACTCCAAACTGCAGCATCCCACGTGCACACGCAGTTAAGCAGCACCAAGGAGTTGCGTGCACTAATCCCACACACAGGTTCATACGAAGCACGGCTGTCACTCCACTTATTCTCACAGAATAGAGATGTACATGCAAGGTGTGGGACACGTTCGCTCAAAGGCTGGAGGGCTTAAGTGCTCCCAACACTTTGGAATAGGAGCATGAAAAGTGCCTTGCACTGGGTGGTGTCAGGAAGTTCATAGCAACTATGCAGCCTCCCGCAGATGCTCTTATTACCACAAGAGCTATTTTAGAAGATGAATAAAGCAAACACATGGCTATGCGCCCTGAGGTCAAGCTCAGGAGCTCTGCCAGTGGTGCTCTGCTCCAGAACAGTAGTTCTCTGCCTCGTAGAAGGCCTCAGTAGGAAAATGTAAGCCAGGAGGCACTTGGGGCCCCCAGCACCTCTGACATCTGCACCAGCCCCACAAGATGCCCACTGATGTTTCCTTTAAAATCTGATTCCAGAGATCCCAGAACCAGCCCAGAAAGGCATTCCAGAGCCGAACTCCTGCTGCTGCCCATTCTGATGTCCAAGCTAAATGTCCCTGCTGCAGTGTAACCTGTCCTACCTGCAACAGTGAGGGAAAGTGTTTCCTTCCTTCTTTGCAGTTCTTACTGATTTGAAACCATGTCTCTCCCCTCACCTTGAAACAAGCCCCTTCATCCACCCTGTCACCCTTTTCATTGCTTTCTTCTGGTTATGCCCATGGAAAGCCCCACTTTAAATGAAGTGCAATGCCTACAACTGGTTACCACATTCCAAGAAAGGCTTTTTACTATCACATGAGGAAGAAGAACCATGTCATGCATCTCACGCTGCATTCCTGTTCACACATTCCACAACATCATCTATGTTTTTTCCAGGAACAGGATGCTGTTGAGTCACATTCAGCTGGTGCCTGGCTATAATCTCAAGAGAACTCTTCTGTACAACTGCTGCCCTCACAGCCTGTCCTGTGTTTGTTCAGCTGATGTTGCTTCTGCTGAAGAGGACAAATACGCTTTGTCAAATCTATCCCTGGATTTAGTGAATCACATTCTAACTCTTTGGAATTTATCAAGTTAATTTTGAAGTGTGATTGCCTTCTACCTGGTCAGTAGTTAGCTCAGGTCTGGTGCTCCCTACAATGAAGCAAAAACCCTATCAAACCAGAGCAGAAGTGTAGAGAACCCCCATCAATTCACCCCTGCCATCTGGCTCTGGGTGATGAATGATTACTCAGAGTAGAGTTTTCCAAACAGGTTTTTGTAACCTCACTTTTAAATTGGTGTCAGACCACACTCCCCTATTTCCTTAGGGAAAGTCACTTAAAGCAAAGCTGCGCCCACTGCTTCTCCTGTTTTGGAAGCTTGTTACTCTGCTGTAGGACAAACCACATTAGATCTTTCTTTTCGAAGCTTACCAATAGTTTCTCTTTTCCATTAATTTTCCAGTTTTAACAGTGGACCCCAAGTTCTGAACAGAGGGCTGGAAGCAGCAACAAGCTGAGCCTTCAGAGTTCACAGCAGGTGGTTGGGAACATCCCTTTAGGCAGCTGGGGTCAGCCATGGTGGCTGTGCCCCCTCCCAGCTCCCTGTGCCCCTCCAACCTGCTTGCTGGCAGGGCACGAGGAGCTGAGAAGTCCTTGACTTAGTATAAGCACTGCTTAGCAACAACTAAAACCATCAGTGGGTTATCAACATTATTCTCATCCTAAATCCAAACCACAGCATGGCACCAGCTACAAGGAAGAAATTAACTCTATCCCAGCCAAAACCAGGACACGCTCTGCAGTCCCTTGGTACCTCAGTCTAAATTAATTCACCTCTGAAAGAGAAAAGTTCTTGAAAGGTGAGACTGGGACCCAGCAGTGAGTCAGCCCCTTCCCATTAACTTGTGGCAAATGCAGGGCAGCACCATGCCAAGAAGCATACACCAGTATGAAGAGTTGTCACCAAGTGCCATACTCACAAAGCACGCGTTCTCACTTCTCTCCTGGTAAAATGTTCCTGGGCCTGTAACCTCTATAGGAAATACAGCATTTATACATTAAAATGATAGTTGTAGAAATGATACATTCACAAAAAGGACAGATATGCAAAGATGAAATTCATAACTCATTTATTGAATATATATATGCAAGGATACCAATAAAAAGAAACTAATACTGCAAACTACAACTTTGGAAGTAAAGCCAATATAACAGGAACAAAATATACATAACATTGTAGATAGGAATGCATTTACCCCTCTTTCATACATTCCTTGTCTTTACACCTACTGTAAATGTATGTTAGAGCAAAAGCTGCAAACATTAGGCTAACCTGAGTGCTTTTTGACAAGCAACAGTTCTCCAGGATTCTTAAGGGTTGAGATGTCACTGCTGGCCAATGCATGTGCATATATATGCATGTACAGAAACTGCCTCAATGAGTATAGAAATCAAGAGCTGTGTTCTGGTTTTTAACCCCCATCACTAATGCAGTGGAGTTTGGTGACATGGAAGAAGAGTTCCTATTTGTTATAATGTATTTCAGTTCTCTTTTAAGATTAATTTCATCTAATGAGGATTAATTTTCTTGTCAGTCTGATTCAGCATATTAATATTTTTGGAATGCACTGATTATCACCTGCCAGAGAAGTCTGATATTTCACATAGATTATCACCTCTTCATCTTTCACTCTGGTTTAACATGAGGTTATTTTTCACACAGGCAGCAGTAAGAAGCAAGCTCTCTTCTTTGATTCCATGTTTTAGGGCCAGATTCGGTACACTCACACCACCCTAGATCAGCACAGCTCTTTGCACATGAAGATGGGACTTTGTGGAGTGTGGGTGTAATTCCTACAGCCTTCTCACAAAACCTGCCTCCTGTGGATCAGTCCCTGCTGAAGGAGTAGAGCTTCTGATCACCTCATCCTAGCTCACTGCATTGAACCAGCCTCTCACCCTTCTTTGCAATGGAGAGACAGCCCAGCTTACTGCTACGGTGGGTGAGACTCTGGCATGACACCAGCTGTATCCTCAATTATTTGAACAGTATCATTCTGATGCCTGTCCTTCCTTGGTACAGTCCTTTCTTGGTACAGCACAACTGCAGATCTGTTAATATAGAGATACAGTGAGTTGGGAAGATCTCTTCATACAGAGATACAGTGAGTTGGGGAGAAACCTCTTTTCTCAGAGGGTTCCAGGCATCTTAAACAGCACAAACTACTCTTGTGAGCAAAAGAAATGCCCAAAGGCCAAAAAGAAAAGAAAAATAAAGTGAAACCAGTTTCCTAAGACAAGTCCTGTTAAATTCAGGAGTTCTCAGATTGTGAGATGAAAGCAGAAGGTGCCTATTAAAGAAAGTTCTTGGTAACAAATGGACTGCATTAACTAGCTAATTGAAACATACCTATTTCACCTATAGAGCACTTTCTTTACTTCTAACATTCTGGTAGATGCTCCAGAAGAATCTTCAATATACGCTTGCAAAGATTACATTGCTTTACCAAAAGAAAAACCAAACCAAAACATGAGACAGACCGTCTGAAATTCCAAGCTAAAATACACATAAAAAGACAGCAATGGCAGTATTTTGTCTTAAAAAAATGATGTAAATGTTGGATACTATCATACATTGTCATGCTTTTGAAAACTACAATTAAGGATGTAAGAGATGTACAGTAAATACACTGCTGAGGTACATTTCTTCTAAATATTAACTCCACGACAGAATTACTCCCCAGCAGGTGATGCTACTTGGGAACATATAAATACAATTTGTACATCGTAAGGCACTTTTACCCAGCATACATGAGTTGAAGTCAGTTATGACACATTTGAGGCTCGTAAGAAAGAGTTTTGCTTTCGACTTTGCTTCCATGAAGTCGGAATTAATGACAGTTTGAGACAGGCCATCTCAGCACAAAGAGGTAACAGGTAAACCAGCCACTTATTTCTCTGCTACCCGAAGGTAAAGTGCTGTTCTGGTTCTTCGAGGCATGGGATGGGGTAATCTATTTCCTAAGAGACGAATGATTGGACTGAATATTACACTAAGCAACCGACACACTATGAATTAGAGCTCAGTCTCAAATACAATCAGTATGCTGGCAGATCTACCCCATGCAACCGCAGTTAAGATACAGTAGCTGCAAACAAAGTGCCTTTTTTCCATGGGAGGGCCATGTCTGAGGCACGCATCTAGAAGTAATTTCAACATTGAAGGATGGCATTTTGCATTCTAAAACTGTTCTGAGTGGCTGAAAAATGGTCATGTTCTAGGAGAAACAGCACACCTCGATAGACACTGGCAATAATCGATCTGTCATTGCAATTCAAGTCACGCTTTTAATTGTGAAAGTTACAAATACAAAATAAAAATGATCAATGGCATCATGTTTAGAGCAGGAACTGAATAGTTTCTGTACACAGCAAAGAGTTCTTTCCAAACGGCATTATTCTCCAGGAAAGCAAACAGAACTGATAGAATTCTAACAGGCAAAATGTTAGAAACTCCAATAGACAGTCATTGAGTCCCTCAAGACATTAAGGGAATGCATAAGAAGACAAATGACACACGTTAAACCTTTTAAAAACACAAGTAAAAAAATGCTACAGAAACTCATGTTACAAATGAACTGGTTTTGCAATACCAATCACAGAACTGTAGCAGTTTATAGTCAAATCAGTGTCTTTTGCTTGTTTCCTTCCTTCAAATCCAGGAGTTTTGTTGGGAGTTCAGAGTGAAACAAGTCAAACTCCTAAGCAAACAATTAAGGTGATGCGATAGCAACAGACAAACATGTGGACTAGGTTCAGCTTTTTGGTTTTATTTAAGTCTGAGCATGTGCTTTAACAGACCAATTGAAGAAGCTAGTAGTCATTAGAAATGACAAGGTGTTTTGACAGCAGTCACAGGACTGACCTGTTAAGTTTGGTATAGTCTAGATCTGATTATTCCCTAAGGGAACATCAAACTCTAGCAAGTAGAATTCCATGATGTGATTGTTGACTTGACAGAAAGAGAAAAAATAATCACTAAACCAATAATGATGATAAGCAAAATTTCTCATATAGTGGTCATAAGATTAAAAAATAAATACCAATCTAGCAAAAAAAAAGGTTGTTTCCTCATTCTTCTTACAGAATATGGGACCTTTATGCATGTTCTGGACAAAACATGAAGTGTTCCACACACCACAGAACACTTGAGGTATGGACGTCAGATACGGTGGCTAAATTCCATAGTGAGTTAAGAGTTGTGACTCTCTGAAGTAAAACAGATTGGGCTGCAGAGTCCAAACATCTGTAGAGTAAGGTTTTAATCACACTTGGTGAAGTGTTCTTTGTAAATCAGGGACACAGAAAGGGATGGGTCCTTGGGGAACGAACGAACTACAGCCCTTTGGCATGAGTTCTAAAGCTCACAGCTCAGAACCAACAGCTGCTCAAGTAAATCTCCCGCAAACAATGCTGGGCGGAATGAGCAATCACAACAGGAACAACCTGAAATGTTCAAGCGTGATTTGGTGTACACTGAGTCCTTTTCTACTGTGTGCTTTGCAAGCAAAAACAGAGAGCAGCTTTCCCATGTACAGCCTCCGTAACTTGTGTATGAAGAGAATGCAAAATTCACAAAGTACCAGCTTGTTGCCACCACGAGCTTGTCCATGTTGTTCATTAAACTAGCTAAGACCTTCCCTCGTTGCATGAATCCACTAAACAACTTACACATTCCAAATCTTAAGGTTTTTATTCAGTCCAGAAATATAGATCTTACTTCATTTCAATGTCTGCCTTAACTTTTGACACTGTACATATTACATATCATTTATATAGTGTTTCAATTTTTTTCCAGACACTGCAGACTACAAACTACATAATATTGACATGTAAAACTCTGCCACTTACTGAAGGCTCACACACATGAACGTTTCAGGCAGTTCAATGAAACTTCTAACAGAGTTGGGCAGTAAAAAGTTACTGACCCTTTTCTGAGTTTAGAAAACAATTTAAAAGAATTAGTAGTTATGATGTCTTAGCCATTCCCAGTTCTATAACTCTGTCCCTTGAACCTGTTTAAAAAACGATGAAAACAACAGTAAATTTTAAATCATACAGAAAAGCATTCAGCAGCTCTGACATTACATCTATATTTAGCAATAGAAATGAGGGCATCCCTTCTTAGACTGTTACAAAGTCAGCTGGATTTAAAAAAACAAATCCTCCCCAGTTTTCTACAGTCTGCCAATAAAAAGTACTTCTCTGCATACACTAAATACTTCACTGCAATAAACTACATTAAATGTATATTGCGTTTCGGTCTCGGTAACAGATCTGTCAGGAGGAACTTCCATACCTAGTTTCCATTGAGCTGCTGCTGAGGAATGTCATTATGGTCAGTGCCTAATTTGCCACGGCTTTTGCTTTCTCTTTCTTCATCCTCTTCATCTCTTTCATCGTTTCCACTATGGTTTTTACAATAGAGTCTAGTATGACAAAGGAAACAGTTAGGACTTGGACTGAAAGCATTTACACCTGACCTTCCTCTCAAGTCATTTGGAGATGTGCTACAAGTCAGTCACTAACTCTTTGAACTCATTCATGGCTTTCAGTCAGGCATCAGTTAAACTGAGAAAGAAAACAAGGTTGAAAACCATGCCACAGAACTTTGCTGACGCTGGTTTTGGAGAACTGCTGCTGCGCTGCTCAGAGAATGCCCTCTTGTGGGCAAAGCCACTCTGGCAATTCCACTAACACCAGCAGTTCAGGGCCAAACTCCCCTCAAATTAGCTACAAAACGTATCAACATGGAAAAATCATTACAGAAATTGCCCAGCGTTTCCTCAAGATAAATCACAGATTAACCGAGGAGGAAAATACAATACAAGTAAATGCATTTTCTCATATGGCAGCACTACTACACAGATTTTAAGTTAACAGAGTATTTTGCAAAGTCAACAATTACTTAAAAATACCAATTAAAATTAAATCTTTTTTTTTTTAATACACTTAACTAGCCAAGCTAGGCAGAAAATGTGCCACAAAATATCTTCATTTTCAATATAAATTCAAGAATGACATAGGTCCTTACTTATAAATTCCTCGTGACATATTCTCAATGTATTTAGCTTTGTCTTCTACTCCACAGTGGTAATGGTATGTTTTTATGCAGGCTTTAATTTCACACCCGATAGTAGCACCAGGCTGGCTGCAAAGTGTGCATTTCTGTGCAGGGGAAAGAGGAGAATGGCACTGTTTGGATTAAAACATCAAAACAGTTGGAAACACATCACTGCAAGAACATATTCTCCAAGGTTATTTGGAGTTTTACACTGTGCTCTGACACAGGATCCAAAGCTGCTACTATCCTATAATTACAGGAAGATTAATAATAATTTACTATATACATTGTCATAAAGAACCCCAAATCCCATACGCCAAACCACCACTAATATCTGGTTACCTGTCGTGACATTAACAATACATTTAGATTTTGTGTTTAAAAACAGATGGAAAAGATTGTTTCACAAAAGGCAGGAGGCAAAGCCATGTACACCTTAGTAGAACCCCATTCTGCAGATACATACCATTCTTTTTCCTCTCTTGATTTCTTGAAGTACAGTTTTGATATCAAAATCACCAAACTCTGCCCTTGAAGTTGTTGTTAGCTGGACAGTGCCAGAAGAGAACAACTGTAAAACAAGCAAGTCAAAATCACTTCAGGTCACCAACGTGATTAAGAGATTTTTCCTATACCGGAATAACAGAGTACTGAACATCCCTTCTGTGGTTTCAGATAGCATGTGTTTACCAACAAACTAGGGAAAAAACCATGCTGAGTAATGAGTATGATGAGTATTCCTTCTGGTACCTACCCGCCCTGCTTTAACTGCTGGCTTGGGGAAATGTATTTTAAAAGACAAAGAAGTAGACAAGAAGCAATGACACGATGAAAACACAGAGTAATAAATGGGCAATATTATCAACCACATGACTCAACTTTTTAGGAATATTCCATTTCCTTCCCTGTGACATAGAGATATAATTCAGCTTCATGGCAGAGCTGATGCCAACATACCCGAAAAGTCCTGAGAGTTGACAACAGAGCACAGAAGTACCATCCCTACTATCATCACCCCGGTATATTCAGTTTAAACTGCCTTAAAACCAAAGCTCAGGTACACAAGGTAGCGAAAAACGCTTGAAGATGCAAGGCTGCTGGCACACAGCAGCTTCAGGTATAGGAAGACAATTAATACTCCACAGTTTGCCTGGACTATTTGTTCATTTTGAGGTACAACAGGGACCACTGAGGTTTGTTACTCAAAGCCCTATCTCATTCACAGGACTAGCAATATCTGCTCATGCTTATGGAAATTAGCAGATACTTTTCAGGCTGACTGTTCTCCAAATATGATCATCTACAGGCAAGGTGGGTTCTCTAGAACTTCCATGTCCCACTTCAGAATCCATCAGTCAGTAAATTAATGAAATTCATTGATTCTTCCCAGATTATGTCTGAATGCCTGTGGAGTAAGGGGATTTTATTTTTGTAATGGATTCTTTTAGTTGAAACTGTTTTCTGATTTCCTTTGTAAGTACTGTGTATGCATTTAGATGTTAAGGGAGCATTTTTAATAAGCCAAAGCATCTCCCTGAGCTAATTCCATCTCTTCGCACGTAGCCAACTTTTATCCATATTGCCCACAGTGAAAATAAATGAATTGCTCACTCTGCAGCATTTCAGTGCTTAAAGAGATCATCAGCACACAGACAATCCTCATGCATAATTACATGTGAGGGTACTGTATTAAAATGTAAAACAGCAATTCAGACAAAATTCACATGATAGACTGGTTAACAACAACGCTGTTACTCACCATGCACTTATAGTGTGCTGCTGCCTTTTTGGCATTAAATATATGAAGCTTTCCTCTAGCTTCATTTTCTTCTTCACCTGCATGACAGAATCCACATTTAGGTTTTGTATCACTGGGGCTGCTTCTGTGGGGAGACCTGTCTCTCTGAAAGAAAAACATTTTACTAAAATATACTGCTGGGTTACAAATCAGGTTTCATTTTAAAAGCCTGTGGCCACCAGCTGGAGGCTCAGACAAATGCAAGCTTTAAGAAAAACTGTATTTGCAGAGAAGAAATATGCAATTCTGTCTTCTAAGAAGTTTAGCATATTTACTGCTTACATAGGAACTGCTTTCTATTTCATCTGTGCCATGTGAAGACGTAGATCTAGTGTCTTCTGATTGCCCTTTCAAGTTTGTTTTTCTTGGCTTTCCCTTACGACCCCTCCTTTTTCCTTTGGGAGGTGAAGGCTCCAACTCGTGTTCATTGATACTTTCTTCTAAATCTGCTTTAGAAGTTAGAAAACATCATCAAATAAGATTCTAAAAGATCTTATGCAAAACCAAACCAACCAACAAACAAATGAGACATAACCTGTATTTCCTGTATTTTAATCACAAATAAAACCAGCAGCTTTCCCCCATTTATGACAAACATGCAACTGCAGATCCTGAACACATTTATTTCTTTATATATCACACAGCTTTGCATCTTTATAACATAAGAAGATTTAGCATTTCATAGAATGCCTACTTTCAGACCCAAAATCTGCCCTCAGATATATCTATTCACCTCCACTGCAAATAAGATGCATTTAAACTACACTGAAATCAGAAAATGTTTTCAACCATGAAATAAGCTTTTAATTTAAGATGCATAACTCCAGTGTAAATTGCCCTTGATGTTGTGCCAGTGTATCCAAATAACACCCCTCTCCTTGCTTTATTAAATGATGCCTTTTGACTTAAGACAAAATTCACCCGTTTTGACTATAACATTCACATCAAGTTTTAAAACTGAAATGTATTTTGCCTCCATGAAACAAAACCAAGATTTCATTTCAGCACAGTGTATTTTTACATCTATAGCTCAAAGCAGCTATCAGCTTACAGAAAATCACCCGCACTGACAGTACTCTGGATAAAAGATTTACAGACCATTAAGAATGTAAAAATGGGTATTTTTAAGACAGACATACCAAAGAGGTCTGACAAGTGCCTTTGAAAATGTCATCTCGACTGCTGAATCACAGAACCCCAGCCTGGTTTGTGTTGGAAGGGACCTCAAAACCCATACAGCTCCAACCCCTGCCATGGGCAGGGACACCTTCCACTAGAGCAGCTTGCTCCAAGCCCCTGTGTCCAACCT